>NQWY01000005.1:0-74595 GCA_019425655.1 Rhizophagus prolifer
AATTCGAATAAATGTTGCCAACGATCAATTTTCGTAAAAAAATAGGAGGAATTTTGATTTCGATATGCTGTAGAAAACAACTTTGTTTGTTGAGCTTCGGCAAGTGATATACTCTTTTTTATTTTACTGAGCCACCATGACCACATCTTCAAATCCCCCTAATTCAGCAGCCCCAGACCAAACCTCAGGTATGTGGGGTGGTCGTTTTTCTGAAGCGACAGACGCTTTTGTAGCAGAATTTACTGCCTCTGTTCAGTTTGACCAACGTTTTTATAAACAAGACATCGCAGGTTCAATTGCGCATGCTACCATGCTTGCAAAAGTTGGCGTACTCACAGAAGCAGAACGAGACGACATTATTGAAGGTTTAAGCACCATTCGTGCAGAAATTGAAGCTGGAAACTTTGAATGGCGTATCGATCTTGAAGATGTTCACATGAACATTGAATCACGTTTGACTCAGCGTATTGGCATTACAGGTAAAAAACTCCACACTGGTCGTAGCCGTAATGACCAAGTTGCAACTGATATTCGTCTTTATCTACGTGACGAAATTGATGACATTTTAGGTTTATTAGAGCGTTTACAAAAAGGCTTGTTAGGCTTGGCTGCTAAAAATGTAAATACCATTATGCCTGGCTTCACACATTTACAAACAGCTCAACCAGTAACTTTCGGCCATCACTTATTGGCATGGTTTGAAATGTTAGTTCGTGACACAGAACGTCTCCAAGACTGCCGTAAGCGTGTTAACCGTATGCCACTTGGTTCTGCGGCTCTTGCTGGTACTACTTACCCGATTGATCGTGCTTATACAGCAGAACTTTTAGGTTTTGAAGCTGTATCTGAAAACTCTCTTGATGCTGTTTCTGACCGTGACTTTGCGATTGAATTTAATGCAGCAGCTGCACTTATCATGATGCATTTATCACGTATGTCTGAAGAACTGATTCTTTGGACTTCTGCACAGTTCAAATTTGTGAATATTCCTGACCGCTTCTGTACTGGCTCATCAATCATGCCGCAGAAGAAAAATCCGGACGTTCCAGAACTGATTCGTGGTAAATCTGGCCGTGTATTTGGTGACTTAATTAGCTTACTTACGCTCATGAAAGGTCAACCTTTAGCGTACAACAAAGACAACCAAGAAGATAAAGAACCTTTGTTCGATGCTATCGATACGGTTCGTGGTTCACTCATGGCATTTGCAGACATGATTCCTGCATTGGTTCCGAATATTGAAATCATGCGTGAAGCTGCACTTCGTGGATTCTCGACTGCAACTGACCTTGCTGACTACTTAGTGAAAAAAGGCGTTGCGTTCCGTGATGCGCATGAAATTGTAGGTAAAGCTGTTGCACTAGGTGTAGCTGAAGAAAAAGATTTATCTGAGTTAACACTTGAGCAATTACAACAATTCTCTGACTTAATCACAGCAGACGTATTTGATAAAGCTTTAACACTAGAAGCTTCTGTAAATGCACGTGATCATATTGGCGGAACTTCACCAAAACAGGTTGAAGCTGCAATTACTCGTGCCCATACACGTTTAGAACAGTTATACGTTTAAGGATAAATCATGAGTCGCCAAGTATTTTGTCGTAAATATCAAAAAGAAATGGAAGGTCTAGACTTCGCTCCTTTTCCTGGTGCTAAAGGCCAAGATTTCTTTGAAAATGTTTCTAAGCAAGCATGGCAAGAATGGTTACAGCACCAAACTACGCTGATTAATGAAAAGCGTTTAAATGTGTTTGAACCAGATGCAAAAAAATTCCTTGAAGAACAACGTGAAAAGTTCTTCAATAATGATGAAAGTGTTGAAAAAGCAGAAGGTTGGAAACCTGAATAATTAGCTTGCTCTAACCTCATCGTCATTGAGAAGGCAGATCTATATACATAGATCTGCCTTTTTTTACGTGAAACTTACACAAACATATAAAGCCTTACATAGAGCGCACAGGACTCTACATGACATAAATTCAATGAAACCTTATTATGAATCCATAGCAAGTGAGACACGATCCCTGTCGTGTTTTCTCTTAATGCACTTGATTTTCTGTCCTGAACTTCCCCCCAAAGTTCGGGACATTTTTTTATGTATTATTTTTAGTTATAAAAAAGCCTTGTTTGAAACAAGGCTTTTATTTTCTCAATTAAAGCATTATTTTTCGTGGACTTTTGCTTCAATTTCTTCAATTTTGGTATGACGAGCATCAAAGCCTTTCGCCATATAAATCACTTGTTCAGCAATGTTACGCGCATGGTCACCAATACGCTCTAAAGAACGCAAAACCCACATCACGTTAATTACGCGAGCAATATGACGCGGGTCTTCAATCATATAAGTCATTAAAGTACGCGTTGCTGATTGATATTCACGGTCAATGTCAGCATCTGCTAAAAGTACACGTAAAGCTTGATCTGCATCTAAACGTGCAAAAGCATCGAGCGCATCGTGAATCATGACACGTACTTGGTTACCAATATGACGGGTTTCCATGTAACCACGAGGTGATCCACCCTCTTCACAGAGGTTTTGTGCAATACGGGCAATTTTTGCAGCTTCGTCACCAATACGCTCAAGGTCAGTATTGGCTTTGCTCATCGCAATCACCATACGCAAATCGATTGCTGCTGGATGACGACGCGCCAAGATGAGTGTCAAACCCTCATCAATATCACGCTCATATTGATTGACTGCATTATCTTTAAATTGAACATCAATTGCTAAATTCGCATCTGTATCAAGTAAAGAATGAATTGCATTGGCAACCTGTTGTTCGACCAAGCCACCCATGGTCATAAACTTTGTGTTCACATCTTGCAAATCTTCATTAAATTGAGAAGAAATATGATGGCTTAACACCGGATTACTTGGACTCAAGGAAGCCTCCAACATGATGGCGCAGGGATAAAATGATTGAGCATTAAAACACATCAATCATTAAATTTTTATGACAAAATTAAAATTCAGATAAAAGCATTTTTTATTACTGATACGTTAACCAACTGTTTAATTCGACCAGATCTTTTTCACCTAATTGGCCTACAGCAGCTTTTAAACGCAGTACATTTAATAAATAGTCATATTGAGCATTAAGATAATCCTGTTTTGCAGAAAAAGCATTACGCTGCGCCAATAAAACATCAACCATACTTTTTAAGCCTTCGTTATAACTGGCTTTTGAAGCTTGCGACACAAGTGCCGAAGAATCCATTGCTGCTTTTCTTGCTTCAAGTTTTGCACGGTCGGTATCTACCTGCATAAAAGCACTTTTTACATCAACATTGGCACGGCGAATGGCCGCATCGAGTTGAGATTGTGCCTTATTTAACTCTATAGTGGCTTTTTTAATAGAGGTTCGGGTCTGTCCTCCATTAAATAAATTCCAGTTCATCTCTACACCAATTTGGTCAAACTTTCCGTCAGTTGAAATGAGTGTTTCTGGTGTTTGTTTGGTATAGCCATAGCTGGCAACTGCATCTATCTGTGGATAAAGTGCAGCTTTTTCCACACGGCGTTGATCTTCAGCATATTGTCGTTGTAAACGTGCTTGCTGAATTTTTAAATTTTGTTGCTGGGCTAAACTTAACCAATCATCAAGCTGGGCTGGATAAGGTTTTTGAAAAGTAAAATCACTTCGCAGTACAGCAAGCTTATCTTGATAAGGGCCAATATATTCAGATAGTTGCTCTTGAGCCAATAGAATCTGTACATTGGTCGCAATACGGTTGGCTCTGGCACTTTGATATTGAGCATTTGCTTCACTGACATCGCTACGCGCTACCAAACCTTCTTTAAGCTTGGCATTCATCATATTGAGCTGTTCAAGCAAAGCTTTTTCTTCTTGTAAATATGCAGCAGTAAGTGCTTGCTGACGAAGTACATTAAAATAAGCTTCGGCGACATTTAAAACATGATCTTGTTTTTGCAGTCTTAAAGTGATTTCGCTGAGTGCAACTGAGGTTTTAACTTGTTTATAACCTTCCCATGCATCCATGCGAAAAAGAGGCTGACGAGCAGATAAAGTTGCTTGTTTGGTGGTCGATGTATTACTCACCAAAGCATCTGACAACCCTTCTTGATCAACACCCGGAAAATTTGAACGTTTTACGGTTTGGCTATTACGATTAATTTTTCCAGACAAGGTAATTGTAGGTAATAAAGCACCCGTTGCTAAACCTAAATTGAGCTGATCTGCTTCAAATTGTTGTTGATTCGCTTGCCATGTCGGATCATTTTGTTTCGCGCGCTCATAAGTTTCAACTAAATCTAGAGCAAAACTCGACGAGGTAAAACTCCATAAACCCGCCACAAGCATTAATTTTATTTTCATTGTTTAAATCAACGATAAAACTTGGCTTTAAGACTAAGAAAAATTCGAATCAAACTCAAGCCATTAAAAGTTTTAGTTTTTTTAAGTATTCCGAGTTTTTGATAATATTAAAATACAAATAAAAATCAAAAACATGCCTATCCAACCCAACCATGAAACATGCTCACCCACCAACACAATCGCAAAAATCGCAGCAACTAAAGGTTCAAATAAAGTTAAGGTGGTCGCTTTGCTCGCATTGACCGTTTTTAATCCAAAACCGAAAAGTAAATAACCCAAAAACATAGGAATCAGCATCATATAGCCAGCCACAAGTAAATTGGTTGAGCTTTGTAATAATCCTTCACCTGTAACCAACAAAGTAGGAAGCAAAATAACTGCCCCGCCGCCCATAATCATGCCCATTGCAGCTTTAGAGGCAACACCTCGATCTATTAATTTTTTTGCAGCCCATGAATAAAGCGAATAAGTTGTAGCTGCGATAAGCCCAAGAAGAATACCGAAGTATTTATTCCATTGATTTGTACTATCTAGAACCGCATGACTTTCACCCATCGATAGCATCGTTACGCCAAGTACACCGCAGACAAAACTTAGAAACCAGATGGTAGACAAAGCTTTGCGATCAAAAAACCGCTCTAAAATTGCTGCAATCAGTGGAGCCGAGCCAATTGAAACCACAGTACCAATCGTAATGCCGGCATAATGCATTGAGGAATAAAAAGCCAAAGGGTAAATACCAACCGCCGCTACACCCAAAAGCAGTATTAAAAGATTTTCCCTTATAAATTGTCGGTTTTCACGTATCGCTCGGGATGCAACCAAAGCTTGTAAAAGACCTCCACCACCCATCGCTGCGGCACCAATAGCAAGTGGGCCAAGTGTCGGTGCAAATGCCGCCGCAGTACCTGTTGTTCCCCACAAAACAGAGGCAACTAAAATCGCAATTGTGCCTCCATAACTGCTATTTTTAATGAGGCTAATCATGTGGGCATTCTCGATCTAAAATATCTTTTGCCATTTGCTTTGCGAATAGAAGTTGACGACTGTTACCTTCTAAGCCTGCTCTTGCCATAGAGCCTTCTAAAAGAAATGAAAGCTGCGTAGCCACATAGTTAACACGCTGTGAGTCTGGTATTAATTTTTTTAAATGCTCAGCAACAATAGCCTCAACTTCTTCTTTATGTTGTCTTACCGAACTTCGCCCTGAACTATTTGCGGGAAACTCTGCGGCAGCATTTAAAAGCCCACATCCTCGAAAGCCCTTCTCATAGGCAAATTCTGCATGGTCTTGATAGGCATCAAATACCGCTAAAATAGCTTCTTTAGCTGTTTTTGTTGTTGCTAAACGGTTTTGGTAAAGGTCTAGCCACTCTTGATGCCGTGCAGCAATATAGGCATCGACCAACTCACCTTTTGAAGAAAAATTATTATAAAGCGACATCTTGGCTACATCTGCTTTAGTCGTAACTGAGTTGATACCAGTTGCAGTAATGCCGTCGTTATAAAACAAAGTTGAAGCGGCATCGAGAATTTTCTGTCTTGCTGTTTTATCATTCATAGTTTTAATTTAAGTAGACCGACCTACCTAATAATAAAGATTTCTAACAATGATGCAATCTTTTTCCGAGTTATAATTTGAGCAATATTCACTTTGATAAAAATACAATCATGAAAAAAGTTTTAATGATGAGTATGTGCAGTGCACTACTTTTAGCTGGTTGCAATAAAACCTCACAGCAAGATCAAGTTGTATCTAAAGAACAAAAACCTACTGAACAAGAAGCTACCAAAAAACAAGAAAGTAGCTGCACACAAATCATGACTGCAATGCAAAAAATTAATCAAAACAGCAAAATAGAAGACTTAAATCAAATTAATGAAAAACTCAAAACCTGTGTTCCATCATTAAAAAATGAGGAACAACTTAAGCTAATGAATGCTTCAACCGCCATGTATCAACGTTTCCTTAAACAAGACGATAATGAAAAAACAGCGAAAGCTTTTGAGGCATTTGGCTATGCCATTTTAGAAAAAGAACCATTAGATGCTAAAAAAACAATGAAAACCAAGAAAAAGTTATTCGATCAGCTTAGTACTCGTGATCAATATCTGATTCAACATGAGGGCCAAGCCTATATCGAACTTCTCTATCAAGGTGAAGGAATGTTTACGTATCGACGTCAGCCAAACTATTTAGTTGATGTTTTTGCTAAAGCCCTACCCGCTGACCAAAAAGAGTTCTTAACGCGTATGGCAAAAGACAATAAAGAGATTTTCTATGACGACGGCGCTTTGGCTATCTCATGGAAAGAGCTTTCTGAGCGTGCATTATTTTGGGAAAAATTTATTCAAAAATATCCAAAGAGTTATTTTATTAGCGATGCAAAATTATTATTTAATGAGTACCGATACTTTATTTTCTTTGGCTTAGATAATACGCCTGTGTCCGATGAGTTTGCTCCAAACACATGGATTGATAAAGATGCTTTACAACAAATTCAATTTTTATCTACACAAAAACAGTCGAGTTTAGCGAAACCTGCTCAAGAGTTTCTTAAATTTATTGCCACTCCAGTTGAAGAGCGAAATAAGCAGTTTAACCTAGATTTAATGGATGAAAATGGACAGGAAAAATCAAACTATCACCTTGTCCATGAACAGCTTGAGCAGTTATTAAAACTAGAGTCACCATGGAATACTCAAAGCTACCGTGACTGCCACATGGATGCAGTTTGTATAGATACAAATTGACAATGCCAGCCAACCTAAAACATGTTAGTCTTTAAATCGCTTGACGGAGCGCGAGTAATAGCTCGCTGAGATTGTGTAAATTCCGTGTTATCGCAACACAAGTTTGATCACAAGTACCGTTGAACCTGATCAGGTTAAGACCTGCGTAGGAATCAAGCCATCTGAAAACTTAAAGCCCTCAATTTATCTAGTTAAAGATAAATCCGCCATCGTTTTTGGTCGTGCTTGATTCGTTGATGTTATTCATAAGGATCATGTGATGAACCAGTTAACGAATCTTTCTTCTGCTGAAATTTCAGCACAACATGAACAAGATGCAAAAGATTTAACCCGCATCTTGCCCGCTTCAAAAAAAGTTTATATTGAAGGCTCTCGCCCTGATATTCAGGTTCCAATGCGGGAAATTTCTTTAACAGATACCCCTACTGGACTTGGCGGTGAACATAATCCACCTGTTATGGTGTATGACACGTCAGGTGTTTATACAGATCCGAATGTTCAAATTGATTTAGACAAAGGTTTACCTTCAGTTCGCCAAAACTGGATTGAAGAACGTAATGATACCGATGTACTTGATGGCTTAACTTCAAAGTTTGGTCAGGAACGTTTAAAAGACATTCGTACCGCTGACATTCGTTTTGCTCATATTCAAAACCCACGCCGCGCTAAAGCAGGTAAAAATGTCACTCAAATGCACTATGCCAAGCAAGGTATTATCACACCTGAAATGGAATATATTGCAATTCGTGAAAATCAACGCCAGCGTGAAGGTGTTGATATGCGCCAACATGCTGGACAGAATTTTGGTGCAAAAAACTTAAAAGAAATTACACCTGAGTTTGTTCGCCAAGAAGTTGCTGAAGGTCGCGCAATTATTCCTGCCAACATTAACCATCCAGAACTTGAACCAATGATTATTGGTCGTAACTTCTTGGTTAAAATTAATGCCAATATTGGTAACTCAGCTCTTGGCTCTTCAATTGATGAAGAAGTTGCGAAAATGACTTGGGCAACCCGTTGGGGTGCCGACACGATTATGGATTTGTCGACAGGCAAGAACATCCATGAAACACGTGAATGGATTATTCGTAACTCACCTGTTCCAATCGGTACTGTACCAATCTATCAAGCCCTTGAAAAAGTGGATGGTGTTGCAGAAGACCTAACTTGGGAAATCTTCAAAGACACACTGATTGAACAAGCAGAACAAGGTGTTGACTACTTCACAATTCACGCAGGTGTATTGCTTCGCTATGTACCACTCACAGCAAACCGTTTAACGGGTATTGTGTCTCGTGGTGGTTCAATCATGGCTCAGTGGTGTCTAGCACACCATGAAGAAAACTTCTTATACACACATTTCGATGAAATCTGTGAAATTATGAAAGCTTATGACGTGTCATTTAGTTTAGGTGATGGCTTACGTCCGGGTTGTATTCAAGATGCCAATGACGAAGCGCAGTTCAGCGAACTTAAAACATTAGGTGAACTGACTCACCGTGCATGGGAACATGATGTTCAAGTCATGATTGAAGGCCCAGGCCATGTACCGATGCACATGATTAAAGAGAACATGGACTTGCAGTTAGAAGTATGTAAAGAAGCGCCATTCTATACGCTTGGACCATTAACAACTGACATCGCACCGGGTTATGACCATATTACATCTGCAATTGGTGCAGCCATGATTGGTTGGTACGGCACAGCGATGCTTTGTTATGTGACGCCAAAAGAGCATTTGGGCTTACCAAACAAAAAAGATGTTAAAGACGGAATTATTACCTATAAGCTTGCAGCACATGCTGCTGACCTTGCAAAAGGACATCCGGGTGCTCAAGTTCGCGATAATGCCTTGTCAAAAGCTCGTTTTGAATTCCGTTGGGATGATCAGTTCAACTTAAGTTTAGACCCTGACACAGCACGTAGCATGCATGATGAAACCTTACCAAAAGAGGCGCATAAATCTGCTCACTTCTGTTCAATGTGTGGTCCGAAATTCTGTTCAATGAAAATCACCCAGAATGTACGTGACTATGCCAACAATCTCACCAATAACGATTCAGAGGTTGAAGAAGGCCTCAAAGCGATGAAAGAGGTTTATCAAGAGCAAGGACAAAAACTGTATCATAAAGTGTAAATATTCAAAAAAAACACTTGCCTAGACATGATTCTCGGTTAGGATGAAATAAATAGATTTCGTCCTGATCGAATCATGAGTATTGTCGAGCGTCCAAGTTATACATCTAAAGATGTCGAAGTAACATCACGTGAATCTCTGTTCCGTGGTTTTATTCAAGTTGAAAAAGTTAGCCTTCGACATCGTCTATTTAATCAGTCTGAATATACTCCTGTATTGCAGCGCGAACTTGTACATCGGCCTGAAGCGGCTGGTGTTCTTCTCTACAATGACCAAAAACAACAGTTTGCACTGATTGAACAGTTTCGTGTAGGTGCTTTAGGTGATTCTCAATCACCATGGCAGCTTGAAGTTATTGCTGGGGTATTAGATGGCAATGAATCACCAGAAAACTGTATTCGACGTGAAAGCCTTGAAGAATCAGGTTGTGAAGTTCAGGATTTAGAACATCTATTTAGTTTTTACCCATCAGCAGGCGCATGTTCCGAGCTATTTCACCTGTATGTTGCCGAAACCAATTTACCCGATGAAGGCGGTATTTTTGGGGTAGATGATGAGGGTGAAAATATTCAGCTACATTTGTTTAGTTATAGTGAAATTCAAACACTACTCGACAGCGGACGTTTAAGAAATGCCCCTGTTATTATGGCATTGCAATGGCTGGCTCAACACAGCAAAACGATAATAAATCCGAAGAGGTAGGACGGTGACTTTTCAAGTCTCAACACTTTCACAAAAAAATCATGTCATCATACAAATTACCGATACACATTTATTGGAGTATCCACAGCTAGAATTTGTCGGGATGAATCCTGAAGAAAGTTTCCATGCCATTATCAAACAGATATTAAAGCAACATCCTGAAGCAGACGCGATTATTCATACTGGAGACCTCGCACAAGCACCGACACCACTTACCTACAAGCGTTATATAAACTTTATGCAAACTTTGGGTTTACCTTTTTTTCATACGCTAGGTAACCATGACAATGTGGACCACTTTCCATTGCATAACGAAAATCATCAGGAACCTGTGGTTGTAGGCTTAGGCAACTGGCGCATCATTATGCTCAACAGTGCCGTAAAAGGAAAAATAGATGGTCATTTGTCTTCAGAACAATTAAAAAATCTAGCGAATTTGCTTGAAAAATTCGCAGATCATCCAGTTTTGCTGGCTTGTCATCATCATCCATTTGCCATGAAATCAAAATGGATTGATCATCATAAGCTTCAAAACTCAAATGCCCTTCTGGATACGTTAAGCCCGTTTAAAAATGTAAAGGCATTGGTCTGCGGACATGTCCATCAAGACTCTCTTAATATTTGGCAAGGTATCGAGTTTTTCTCCACACCTTCAACCAGTGTGCAATTTAAACCGTTTAGTAAAGATTTTGCGCTCGACCAAAATGCACCGGGTTATCGTTACATTCGTCTGAATAATGATGGCACTTTTGAAACAAAAGTATTTCGACTTGAAAATTTTAAAACCCTTATAAATACTGATATTTCAGGCTATTAACCCTATTTTTTATATGCTTATATAGAATTATGACTGGGGTAAACACGTTTTGAAAATATTTACGGGTCAGAATGACTATCATCTTGCAGGAAAAATCTATATGATGACGACCCGATGGGAAAATCCCATCGATGGTTTTCTATAAAAACACTTGCATATCACCATATTTTTTGCGTATAGATAATACGTGTATGATGAGGAATGCCCTATTATGGCGAATGACAACCACAACCAAGTTTTGGATGAACATACAGAAGTTGTAGTAGAAGGTGATAAAGCTTCTGCAAAACGTGCACGTAAAGTGAAACCTAAAACTTCTGACATAGGCACAACTGCAAGTTTATTTGGTATTGCACCTTATCAACCTAAGAAAAATGAAGAGTACATGTCTGAAGGACAGCTCGAGCATTTCCGACAAATTCTGCAAGCATGGAAAGCTGAATTAATGTCTGAAGTTGATCGTACTTTAAATACGATGCAAGACGAATCAACTGCACTGCCAGATGTAAACGACCGTGCTACCCAAGAAGAAGAATTTGCAATTGAATTACGTACACGCGACCGTGAACGTAAGTTAATTCGTAAAATCGAACAATCTATGGAAGCGATTAAAAACGAAGACTACGGTTTCTGTGAAACTTGTGGTATCGAAATCGGTTTACGTCGCTTAGAAGCACGTCCAACTGCAACGTTATGTATTGACTGCAAAACTTTGGCAGAAATTAAAGAGAAGCAAAATAACGGTTAATATGACCGCTGTAGCTACTCAAGAAAAGCCCAGCTTTTCGTACTCAGGTCGGTTTGCGCCCTCGCCAACCGGCCCTTTACATTTCGGATCACTGATTACTGCTGTTGCCAGTTATTGTGATGCCAGAGCTCATCAAGGGCGATGGGTAGTTCGTGTTGAAGACACCGACATCCCACGTATATATCCCGGTAGTGAAGACCATATACTTGCATCAATTGAAGCTTTTCAGTTCGATCCCGATGCCGATATTATCTTTCAAAAAGACCGCCTAGACATTTATGAAAGCGTATTAGACCAGCTTAAAAAAGAAGGTCTGGTTTATGCTTGTCAGTGTACCCGTAAAATGCTCGGTTCAAATGCAATCTATGCAGGCACTTGCCGTGATTTACATCTCGACTTTCAAGATCAAGCAATTCGGGTAAAAGTTCAAGATCAGCAAATTTGTTTCGATGACCGCCTACAAGGATACCATTGCTCCAATCTGCAATATGACCTTGGAGACTTTGTTCTTAAACGCCGCGACGGCATTATTAACTATCAACTTGCTGTAGTTGTAGATGATTATCTGCAAGGTATTACTCACGTTGTTCGTGGCGCAGACCTCTTAGATAACACCGAACGTCAAATCTGGCTAGGTCAACTGCTCGGTTATCCTAACCTCAGCTATATGCATCTTCCCTTAGCTATGAATGATCAAGGACAAAAACTTTCTAAACAAAACCTTGCTCATGCGCTTGATTTAACTAAAGCTCCTCAATTACTACAACAAGCTATACAAGCTCTAGGCCAACCAAACGTTGATTTAGACCGCCCAGAAGTCATGCTCAAGCAAGCTGTAGCGCAGTGGAATGTAGATTTAATTCCTCACAAACAAGAGCTCAGCGGAACATATTTATAAATAAAAAAGCCCGATTTGATATCGGGCTTTTTTATAACGATTGAAATGATTTAGAAATTTGATTCTTCTCTTTCAGGATTCACTTCTTGAGTTGATGCATCAATCTTTAAGATCAAACTAATCATGGCTGCACACATCATTAAAGACGTACCACCATAACTAATAAATGGCAGAGTTAAACCTTTAGTTGGCATTAAACCCATGTTCATACCCGCATTTACCAAAATCTGAAGTAAGAAAATAATACTAATGCCATAAGCTAAATAGCCCGCGCGAAGATAATGGTGTTTCAAAGCACGATGACCAATTTTGATACATCGAAATACCAAAGAAGCCAAACTCTTCACCTAACACGGCCAACATAAAGTCAGTATGTGCTTCAGGTAAATAAGATAGTTTTTGAACACTATGTCCCAAACCTGTTCCAAACCATTCACCACGACCAAATGCCATGAGTGCGTTTGATAACTGATAACCCACACCTAATGGGTCTGCCCATGGGTCAGTAAATGAAATCAAACGTTGAAAACGGTAAGGCTCAAATAAGATTAAGAACACAATACCTGTGACAATCGCACCTAGCATGATTAAGAACTGTGTTGGTGGTGCACCAGCTAAAAAGAATACCCCAACCATCATCATGACAATAACGATCGTTGCCCCCAAGTCAGGCTCAGCAATAATCAAACCAACCGTAATTGCCATCACACCACTTAGACGTAGCAAGCCTTTCCAGTGCGTACGAACCTCTTTAGCACGGCGTACCACATAGTCTGCTGTAAAGATTGCCATCATGACTTTAGCAACCTCTGTAGGCTGCAAGGTAAAACCACCGATTTTAATCCAACGAGTAGAACCATTGACTTCCGAACCTACCGCCAGAGCAGCAAGTAACAGCACCATGGTTAATAACCACAGCGGGAAAGTGTTTTTAAACCATGTATTCAGTGAGATTCGGTAAGTCAAATATGCCACGACCCCAGCAACCGCAATAGAAATTGCATGGCGGATGACATAGTGAAACGGGTTCTCATGCATATATTCGGCATAAGGCATGGAAGCAGACGCGACCATCACCGATCCGATACATAACAATGCAACGACACAGAAAATCAGAACATTACGTGGTGTCACTTCCGCTGGCCATTTAGGCAATATCCGTTCATACCACTGATTGATTTTCTGGATTGTGGTCTGAGCTAAGCCTGCCATACTACATTCCTAATCATAATACTTCTTTAAACCAACGAATTGACGCAGGCAACAAACTGCTGACCACGGTCATTATAACTTTTAAACATATCAAAACTTGCACAGGCTGGTGATAGCAACACCACGTCTTCAGCATGCGTTTCACTTTGACACAGCTCTACAGCTTCTTTAAGCGTTGCTGCATGTAAAATTTTAGTTGCACCTTGAATAGACTGCTCAATGACTGGAGCATCTTCACCAATCAATACCACAACTTTGGCATACTTTTCGATAGAAGAACGTAACGGAGCAAAGTCTTGGCCTTTACCTTGTCCACCCAAAATTAGAGCTACCTTACCTTTCTTAACTTCAATCGCAGCACCTAAACCATCAATTGCTGCAAGTGTAGCGCCAACATTTGTTCCTTTAGAGTCATTGTAATAACGTACATCATGCACGGTTTTTACATACTCACAGCGATGCTCCAAGCCTTTAAAATGTTTTAAAGTTTCAAGCATAGACTCCATAGGTAGGCCAATTGCTTCACCCAATGCTAAACACGCTAAAGCATTGGCTACGTTATGCATACCTTGAATATATAAGTCTGAGCTTTTAATTAAACGCTGCAAGCCACGAGCAAGCCAAAGTGTCCCGTCAGCATCTCTTAAAACACCATATTGGTTTAAGTCAGGTGCATTTAGTCCAAAGCTTTGCATAGGGGTTGTATCAGGTACAAGAGGACGGCTTAAAGCATCATCACGGTTAAATACAACTTTCTTGGTACCTTGGAAAATACGGTGTTTTGCTTTGTGATAACCCAACATGTTTCCGTGACGATCCAAGTGATCTTCACTCATGTTAAGGACTACAGCAACCTCAGCATTTAAGTGAGATGTGGTTTCTAACTGAAAGCTTGATAACTCAAGTACCAATAACTCTGGTTGATCTTTTAATAAATCTAGAGCTGGACGACCAAGATTGCCACCAACGGCAACTTTCTTACCTGCATCTTTGGCCATTAAGCCCATTAGAGTAGTAACAGTACTCTTCGCATTAGAGCCTGTAATCGCGACAATCGGCACATCTGTTGCACGGCGAAGTAGCTGAATATCACCTACTACAGAAATACCGTGAGCAATGGCTGCCTGAATCTCTGGTAACTGTGGTGCGAGGCCCGGGCTTAAAATAATTTCTTCTGCTTGTAATAGTAATTCTTGATCAAGCTGACCAAAACTGGTCTTTACTTCTGCAGGGATTTGATCATGACCGGGAGGTGTGGGACGAGAGTCTGTTACTGCAACTTGGTAGCCTTGTTCATGCAGGAAATTTACAGCAGAAACACCTGATATACCCAAGCCTGCTACAACTTTTAACCCACCACGTTGTATTAACATTTTTGCCCCACAATTTATCAATCGACAGAATGGCAAAAATGTTAGCACTTTGCTGTTTTGAATACTTTTTCAGTTTGACTTTTATTCTACTTTTTTTGTGTCAGTGCGTAAAAAAGCCATCATTCGATGGCTTTTTATACAGAAAAATTAGCGCCACTTCACCGTTTGCACAGGAGTGGACTTTTGTGCGGGGGCATCATCCGTAGAACAGCCACAATTGCCGCCACAACCAGCAGCCTGTTTAGGCTTCAGCCATGCCGCCAAACGCTGCCAGCCCAACTTTTGACACTGGGTTGATAGCACACGAAATACTGAAGCGGACGTTTGAGGAAATACCTTTTTAAAGACAACAATGGCACTCCACAACACCAATACAGCAACAATAAGGTAATCAAACATAAGCGCCTCCTATTAACCCCAAATGCGTGATGCAATTTGGTAGGTTAAAAATGACATGAGATAAGCCAAACCAAAGAGATAAGCCGTCATGACTGCCACATGTTTCCACGAACCTGTCTCACGGCGTACCGTTGCCAAGGTCGCTAAACAATGTGGTGCATAAACAAACCACACCAATAAAGACAAGCCTGTAGCCAATGACCAACCTGTGCCGTTTGCACTAATCAAATGGGCAAGCCCTTGTGCAACCGCATTATCATCAGCACCAGATAACGCATATACCGTACCTAATGCCGCAACTACAACTTCACGAGCAGCCATCGCAGGAATTAATGCCACCACGATTTGCCAGTTAAAGCCAAGCGGTGCAAATAAAGGCTGAATAAAGTGCCCCGCCATACCCGCAAAGCTATAATCAATTGCTGGTAGCGTTGCGCCTTCTGGTGCTTGAGGGAAAGTACACAAGAACCAAAGAATAATGGTTAATGCAACAATAATCCCACCAACACGACGTAAGAAAATCTTTGCGCGTTCCATCAACCCAATAGCAATACTTTTTGGGTCAGGAAATCGATAGCTTGGCAGCTCCATTAATAAGGCATGTTGTGATTTGTCTTTACGCAAGAACTTCATCACAAAGGCAACACAAAGCGCACTTAAAATACCCGCCATGTATAAACCAAACAGCACCAGACCTTGTAAGTTAAAGATCCCTAAAACAGTTTGACTTGGAATAAATGCACCAATTAACAAGGCATAGACAGGCAAACGTGCCGAACATGTCATAAGAGGTGCAACCATGATCGTGGTAAAACGATCACGCGAATCACTGATACTTCGAGTTGCCATAATGCCGGGAATTGCACAGGCAAAACTCGATAATAATGGAATGAAAGAACGGCCACTCAAGCCAGCTTTAAACATTAATTTATCGAGCAAGAACGCTGCACGGGGTAAATAACCTGATTCTTCGAGTACCAAAATAAAGAAGAAGAGAATCAAAATTTGTGGCAAGAATGCCAATACTGTGCCCGCTCCCGCCAGAACACCATCTACCACTAAACTACGTAGCACAGGTTGATGAATAGCTCCATTTAACCATTCACCTAACCATGGAATGACACCATCTTCGATTAAAGCTTTAAAAGGTTCAGCCCAAGCAAATACTGCCTGAAAGACAATAAACATCATCACTGCCAAGCTGAGTAAACCCAACACAGGATGTAAGAAAATTCGATCTAGAAAATCAGTACGTTTATCATCATGATCAACAAAATGAACCACATCTTTAAAAATCATTTCGATTTTTTGATGATGTCCACCACTTAAACCACTTAGCTCTGTATGCGGTACGGTATATTTTTCTTGGTCAAGCGCATGCAATAAGTTTTCAATGCCTGAATTACGTACAGCAACCGTTTCAACAACTGGAACACCTAAACGCTCAGATAACTTCTGTGTATTGATTTGAATACCGCGACGACGCGCCTCATCCATCATATTCAATACAACCAGAATTGGGCGCCCTAATTCAATAATTTCAAGCACCAAACCCAAGTGCAGTTTTAAGTTGGTCGCATCGACAATACATAAAAAAGCATCTTGCTGCCCTTCTTCGGCAATTTTGCCTTGGCAGACATCACGAGTGATTTCTTCATCGGGGCTAGTTGCCTGCAAACTATAGGTACCCGGCAAATCTAGTACACGAACGGCACGGCCAGAAGGTAACTGAAAGTTACCGACTTTACGCTCTACGGTTACACCCGCATAGTTAGCAACTTTTTGTCTTGTTCCAGTTAAGTGGTTAAACAGCGAAGTTTTACCACAGTTTGGATTCCCAACAAGGGCAATACGTAGCGCATCACTCATGCGGGTACTCCTTCTAACTGAATCTCGATTTTTTCCGCTTCCGCCTTACGTAAAGCGAAACGAGTAAAGCCAATTTGGATTAAGATCGGATCACCACCAAAAATACCCTTGGTAATCACTTCTATTCGAGTACCTGGCACAAAGCCCAGACTTTCCAAACGAATTGCGACCAAATCTTCTTGCTCGGACGTTTGTGTCATCCGATCTACTTTGGTGATGGTAGCCGCTTGCTTCACTTTCAACGCTGATAAACGCACCGCATCCGATCCTAAAACCTTTTTTTCTAGTATACATATAAATGAGAATAATTACCAAATAAGGTTAGATTTCAATTCTCACCTACTTTAATCGACAAATCTTAAAGTTTCTTTTAAAGTACAGTGGTTTAGAGGATATTGTTTATGATAAGTAAAAAACCGCGTATTCCAAGCCCTGTTCAAATTCCTGAACATTTGAGCTTTTTACAAGGTTTTCGTGACTATTTGGTTGCTCAAACAGTGAGTCCACATACTCGTAATGCTTATTTATCTGACCTGATTCAATGTGCTGAACTTCATAAAAAAAATAGCTTGCCGAAATGGTCGAGTGATGACATTTCTGATGTCTTAATTGAACTTACCAAAATAGGAAAAAGTCCACGCTCAATCGCACGCTGCTTATCTGCCCTACGCCAGTTTTACAAATTTTTACGTGAACAAAAATTACGAAGTGATAACCCAGTAGCGACACATCACTCACCCAAAATTGGCCGAGCTTTACCCAAAGATTTATCAGAAGAAGATGTAGAAGCACTTATTCAAGCGCCTGACATTACAACAGCTTTGGGATTGCGTGACCGAGCGATGTTTGAAGTACTTTATGCATGTGGTTTACGCGTTTCTGAGCTAATCAACCTACGCTTGGAGCTAATCAATTTAAAACAAGGCTATTTACGTATTACGGGTAAAGGCAATAAAGAACGTTTGGTACCTTTAGGCCAATATGCTTGTGATTGGGTAGAGCGTTACTTAAGTGATGCACGTCCTCAACTTTATAAAAGCTCGACTGACTATTTATTTTTAACTCAACATGGCGGAATCATGAGCCGTCAGAATTTTTGGTATGCGATTAAACGTTACGCCTTGCAAGCCAATATTCAAGCTGAACTATCGCCTCATACCTTACGCCACGCCTTTGCAACACACTTGCTCAATCACGGTGCTGACTTACGCGTAGTACAAATGTTATTGGGTCATAGCGACTTATCTACCACCCAAATCTATACCCATGTGGCACAAG
Organism: Rhizophagus prolifer; assembly: GCA_019425655.1. Taxonomy (NCBI): domain Eukaryota; kingdom Fungi; phylum Glomeromycota; class Glomeromycetes; order Glomerales; family Glomeraceae; genus Rhizophagus; species Rhizophagus prolifer. The sequence goes on from NQWY01000005.1 coordinate 18,525, forward strand.
TGAGAATGCAACAATTACATGAAAAACATCATCCTAGAGGATAAAATTTTTTAAGCGAATGATTTGAAATTCATCAAACAATCGTTTGATTTCGTTCACAAAGGTTAAGAAAGTTTTAACAATACACACTAGATTTTTTGTTATGCTTAGCAGCTTCTGACTATAAATACTGATGAAATAAGGGTTATCTATGTCTTTTACCCGATCTCAACTTTTTCTTGCCTGTGCTTTGGCTTCTAGCTTGCTGTTCAGTGCTTGTTCTAAAGAAAACAAACCACAAAAAGAAGATGCGCTCACAGCGACCGCACCTGCTACTGGGGAAGCGTCAACCATCATTGAACGTAATGCTAAACAGCGTTTAATTGAAACTTTGCAAAAACAATTTAAGAATGCAAATATCAACGCCAAAATTTTAGATATCAAGCCGACAGAAGTTCCTAATTTATATTGGGTAAATCTCGAAGGAATGACATCAATTTATACAACCAGTGATGGTAAATACCTGATTCAGGGTGATGTCATTCGTTTAGGTGGCAAAGAGCTGCATAATATTGGTGATAACCTGCAAGCTTCAGAAAATAAAAAGCATCTTGCTGCTTTAAAAAATGAAGATTTGATTGTTTACCCAGCCAAGGGCGGTAAGGCTAAACATGTGATTTATGTGTTTACCGATGCAAGCTGTCCTTATTGCCACAAATTACATGAGCATTTAGCCGAGATTAATGAAAAAGGCATTGAGGTTCGTTACATTGCTTGGCCACGTGGTGAGCAATTCATGCCAACCATGGAAGCCGTTTGGTGTAGTGCAGACCGTAAAGCTGCATTTAACCAAGCTGTACAGGGCGTTAGTATTCCGCCAGCTCAATGTAAAAACCCAGTTCGCGAACAATATCAACTTGGTTTAAACATGGGCGTGAATGGTACTCCTGCAATCTACAATGTTGATGGCGAGTACTTGGGTGGCTACTTAACACCAGATGAATTGGTTAAAAAATTGAATAAATAATATTCGCCAAGCTGATGAATGATTCATCAGCTATCTCTTCAACAAAGCGCTGCTCATATTGCAGCGCTTTGTTTTTTCAATAATTAATACTTTTTCCACCAATGTTTAAAGACTGATCTAATCAGCTTTTCCGAACATCGCACTCTAATTGATTGAACAAGCATGAAAAGCGCTAGAGTCTGGCGTTTTTTTTAGCTATGATCTAGCTTCAACTAAATGATTAAATGATGATATGGAGTGTGACGTGAAACCAGTTCGCCTGGCAATACTCGGTTTAGGAACCGTAGGTGGAGGAGCCCTTAAACTACTACAAGAAAATGCCGCTGAAATTAAACGTCGCACCGGTCGAGAAATTCAAATTACCCACGTTGGAACACGCCGCCCTCGTCCAGATCTTGAATTGGAAGGGATTAAACAAAGCGCGGACTTACTTGACATCGTTCGTCAACCAGACGTTGATGTGGTTGTAGAAGTGATGGGTGGGATCCACCCTGCTTACGAAGTCATCATGGAAGCGATTAAACACGGCAAACAAGTCGTGACTGCAAATAAAGCCTTACTCGCTGAACATGGCAATGAATTATTTAAAGCAGCAGAAGACAATGCCGTGCAAATTGCTTATGAAGCAGCAGTAGCTGGCGGTATTCCAATTATTAAAGTGATTCGTGAAGGCCTTGCTGCAAACCATATTGAATGGTTAGCAGGCATTATTAATGGTACAGGTAACTTTATTCTGACTGAAATGCGTGAGAAAGGTCGTGCATTTGATGATGTATTAAAAGAAGCTCAAGAACTCGGTTATGCAGAAGCAGACCCAACTTTTGACGTTGAAGGTATTGATGCTGCGCACAAGCTTACAATTTTAGCGTCTTGTGCGTTTGGTATCCCTCTTCAGTTCGATAAAGTCTATACCGAAGGTATCAGCAAAATCACTGCGCAAGATGTGAAATATGCCGAAGAGCTTGGTTTCCGCATTAAACACCTAGGAATTGCACGCCGTGCTGAAAAAGGGATTGAGCTACGTGTTCACCCAACACTTATTCCAGATGAGCAGCTTATCGCCAATGTGAACGGCGTTAAAAATGCTGTATTAGTTCAAGCAAATGCAGTAGGTCCAACGCTTTATTACGGCGCTGGTGCTGGTGCTGGCCCAACAGCTTCTGCGGTTGTTGCCGATGTGATTGATATTGTTCGTGACATCTCTTATACCGAAGATGGCGCAGGAACAATTCCTCAGCTGGCTTTTGAAGCATTAACAAATGTGCCAATTTTAAGCCGCGAAGAAATGACTACAGGTTATTACATCCGCTTAAATGCAGAAGATCAAACTGGCGTACTTGCAGATGTAACAACCATCTTAAGCCGCGCTGGAATTAGTATTGATGCCATCATGCAACAATCCCGTTTAAAAGATCTTATTCCAATCGTGATTCTGACCGATCCAATCGTTGAATCTAAAATGGATGAGGCTCTTGCACAAATCCAAGCATTACCTGCTATTCGTGGCGAAATCGTAAGAATTCGTTTAGAATCGCTCGATAGTTAATCAGGTTGAGGGAAAGATTCCCTCTCCCGCTTCACCTCTAATTGGAACACCATCATGTCTAATGCCAATCGTTATACTGGTCTTGTAGATCGTTATCGTGACCGTTTGCCAGTTTCGGCAACTACTCGTGCTATCTCTTTGGGTGAGGGCAACACCCCACTCATTAAACTTGAGAATATTCCACGTATTATTGGCAAAGATGTTGAAATTTATGTGAAATATGAGGGTTTAAACCCGACTGGTTCATTTAAAGACCGTGGTATGACCATGGCTGTAACCAAAGCGGTTGAAGAAGGCTCTAAAGCGATTATCTGTGCATCTACTGGTAACAGTATCAAAGCATTTGTTTTGATTCCAGAAGGCAAAATTGCGATGGGTAAAATGGCGCAAGCGATGATGTATGGTGCGATCACTATGCAAATTCGTGGTAACTTCGATGATGGTATGCGTCTTGTAAAAGAAGTGGCTGATCAAGCACCTGTAACGATTGTAAACTCAATCAACCCTTACCGTTTGCAAGGTCAAAAAACCATTGCTTATGAAATCGTTGAAGCTTTAGGCCGTGCACCTGACTATCACTGCTTGCCAGTAGGTAACGCAGGTAACATCACAGCTCACTGGATGGGTTATACAGAAGCTGTAGCAAACCAACCTGCTGATCAGTTCGAACAAGTTGTTTACGATGCTGCGACTGATCAATTCACTGGCCCTAAACCAGAAGGCTTACCAACAATGGTAGGTTACCAAGCTTCTGGTGCAGCTCCATTCTTACGTGGTGCTCCAGTTGAAAGCCCTGAAACAGTTGCAACTGCAATCCGTATTGGTAACCCACAAAGCTGGAACCATGCAAAAGCTGTAGTACGTGACTCTAAAGGCTGGTTTGATGAACTTCAAGACAGCGAGATTTTAGAAGCTCAACGCTTACTTTCTATGTATGAAGGTGTATTCGTTGAGCCAGCGTCTGCTGCTTCTATCGGTGGTGCGATCCGTGACATTAAAGCGGGGAAAATTGCTGAAGGTTCTGTCATCGTATGTACAGTAACTGGTAATGGCTTGAAAGATCCTGACACTGCAATCAAACAATGTGCTGATGCAGTAATGTTGTCAATTGATGCAACAATGGACCAAGTAAAAGATTCGATTTTATCTAATATGTAAGATCTGAGTTTTTATAAGAAACGGCTGTTTAATACAGCCGTTTTTTTATGCTTTTTTAAAAGCCATAAAAAACGCTTCTTAAAAGAAGCGTTTTTAAAATATTCAACTTAAATACGTTTTGGCAAATTACTCAACCAACCCAATAAGTTAGTTGCATCGTTATTACGTGCCTGTGTACTTGGCTCACCAAGCAATACAATCACTGCTGGACGTGAGTTTACAGTCGTATGCATCACGACACAGCGACCTGCTTCATTGATATAACCAGTTTTAGACAAGTTGATATTCCAACCACCATTACGCACTAGCGCATTAGTATTGTTAGATTTCAACACGCGATAACCCAAGTTAAAATCATAAGTCGGTGTAGTTGAGAATTGACGGATCAAGCCATACTGAGATGCTGTACTCGCCAAAATTCCTAAATCACGTGCAGAAGAGACATTGCGTGGGTCTAAACCAGTTGATTCATAATAATGAGTTGCACTCATACCCAAAGAACGTGCTTTAGCATTCATCGCTGCTACGAATGCAGGACGACCACCCGGATAAGTACGCGCTAAAGCTGCTGCCGCTGGGTTTTCAGATTTCATTAAAGCAAACAGAAGAACTTCTGCACGGTTCATCTTGTCGCCAACACGTAAGGTTGAGCTTGAGTTTTTACCATTTGCACCAGCAAAATCAATTTGCTCAAGTGTAATTTCTTCTGACATGTTTAAACGCGCATCTGCCGTTACAACTGCTGTCATTAATTTGGTAATAGACGCAATCGGTACCGATGCATTGGTATTTTTACTATAAAGAACCTCACCTGTTTGCGCATCCATGACAAGTGCAGCACGTGCACTTACACTCGGCTGGGCATTAAAACCCCCAGTATCGCGAATTGGAGCAACTCTAGGTGTAGAGCTAATAACTTTCGGTGCATTACTGCCACGCAAAGTTGTAGTTACAGATGTTGAACCTTGCGGAGTTGGTTCATCATCTTCATCATTTAAAAGTTGACTAGCATCCGCTGCCGACCAATTTAAACTTGCAGTACCAGTACTCCCTGAGGACGGGTTATTGACGAGTTCTGCAAAGCTTGTTGAACTCAAACTAAGCAAAATAGACATGCTTAGCACATGCATTAAAGACTTTTTAGAATTTTTCACGGCACAATACTCGACTCAGGGTGACACACATTTGCGCTTACTATCATTATGCCTTACATTTGAGATATAAGGTATAAAGGTTTACCGACACAATTGTGCACAACTATTCGCTCACTATAGAAGAATAGGATTGCTAATTTTGTCATTCCATTGCAAGCTTATTTTGCTTTATGTAACAAAAAACTTGTTTTTTGAAAGAAAGGAGGTCTTCTTGATTACAGTTTTAGTTGTCGATGACCATGAACTGGTACGTACGGGTATTTGCCGTATGTTAGAAGATCATGCAGATGTTGAGGTAATTGGACAAGCCGAATCTGGGGAAGAAGCAATTGCTATCGTTCGCCAACAACATCCGCAAGTCGTACTACTTGATGTCAACATGCCGGGCATCGGTGGCGTAGAAACAACTCGTCGTTTATTACAAACAGCTCCAGAGACGAAAGTCATTGCTGTGAGCGGCCTTGCCGAAGAACCCTACCCGTCTTTATTGCTAAAAGCCGGTGCAAAAGGTTATATCACCAAGGGTGCACCAATTGCCGAGATGGTTCGTGCAATTAACAAAGTGATGCAAGGTGGTAAATATTTTAGTGCTGATATTGCCGAACAACTAGCAAGCTCATATTTATCCGACACCCAACAATCCCCTTTTGATTCGTTATCAGAACGTGAAATGCAAGTTGCCATGATGGTTGTCAACTGTATTAGCGCACAAGAAATTGCCGATAAACTTTTTGTGAGCGTGAAAACTGTAAATACTTACCGTTATCGTATTTTTGAAAAGTTAGCAATTGATAGCGATGTAAAACTTACACATCTTGCGATTCGCTACGGTCTGATTAAACCATAACCAGACTTACATGCACTCTCCTTTAAATTCATCCCTGTCCCATACGATTTTTCGTTTGGGCACTTGGTATGGTTTATACCGTCTTATTATTGCGGTTAGCCTGACTATTATTTTGGTTTCAACCAATGCTCAAACTGACAATAGTTTGCAGCAACCATCTTTATATTTTTACACCCTACTAGGCTACTCAATTGTCAGCCTTGTTCAATTGTTAGGCTTTAAATTTATCGCAGCTCAGGCAACACGCCAGCTTGCCTTATTTTTTATTGTCGATGTTATTTGTTTGAGTTTACTGACTTTTTCTGTTGGTGAACCAAATTTACAGCTTAGTCTACTTTATGTAATTGCAATCTTTACCTCGGCAATTTTGCTCAGCGCAAGAATGTCTTTAATCATTACCTTGCTTGCGATCATTGCAGTTATTTACCAACGCTTCGTGGGTAGTTTGTTCGACTACAACAATCTAAACACGATTGGGAATAGTGCCTTACTCGCTTTCTTATTTTTTGTCGTTCATGGTATTGGTCAAATTGCAGTTCAGCGCTTTAAATTACTTGAAGCTTTGACCTTTCACCAGTCAGTTGAACTTTATCAACTTCAAAATATTAACCGTTATATTTTAGAACAAATTGAAGAAGGCTATTTAGTCTTAGATGAAGACTACAACATTGTGCTCAGCAATCCAGCTGCTTGCTCACTACTCGGTATTCCACCCCAATTTGCCAACGAAAAATATCCTTTAGCCAAGTGGCATACCGACTTATATGAGATTCTTAAGTTTGGTGACTTACAAGAAGGTGACCGATTTATTTTTGAGTCCCGCCTATCGACTTATTCCATTAATATTAAAGTGCAGCACCTTTTGGTCCCACAACAAGCACTGACACTGCTCATTTTACAAGATGCCCAGCAAATTAATCAGCAAGCACAACAGCTCAAACTTGCTGCTTTAGGACAACTTTCAGCAAGTATTGCACATGAAATCCGCAACCCTTTGGCTGCAATTGTACAAGCAAATGAGCTACTTAAAGATAGCGACCCAGAACAACAAAATACTTTGCAACATATGATTGGTAAACAAGCCAAACGTATTGACAGTATTGTTCAAGATACTTTGGGGCTTGCACGTAGTGAAAGAACTCATCCTATTCAGATTGACTTAAGTCATTTTATAACAAGTTTATTCGAAGAAGATTTATCAGACGTTAAGCACTCTATCAGACTCGAAATATCTGATAATTATCTAAAATTTTTATTTGACGAAAAACAATTACGACAAGTTATGATCAATTTGGTGCGAAATGCTTTACGGCATAATGCACCTGATTCACCTGATGTCACGATCAATATTCATTCACAAGCAAATAAAATTTATATTGATGTGATCGATTACGGTGAAGGTGTCTCAAAACGTGATATATCTCAACTATTTAAACCATTTTTTAGTACCGAAATTAATGGAACTGGTTTAGGATTATACTTGTCTCATAGTTTCTGTGAGGCAAACCATGCAAAGCTCACTTATGTAGAGCAAAAACAAGGGGCATGCTTCAGAATAGAGTGCCCAATAATATATTGATTTTTTATTAGGTTTTTGGGGAAATGGCAGAACAGCAACCACTGGTTTTGCTTGTAGACGATGAAGAAGATTTGTGCCTTTTAATGCAAATGACACTTGCACGAATGGGGATTAAAACACATCTTGCTTATCGGGTTGAACAGGCCAAACAACTCTTCACTCAGTTTCATTACGACGCATGCTTAACCGATTTAAATCTACCTGATGGTAGCGGGTTAGACTTAGTCAAACATGTCTCTCAAAACTACCCCAACACCCTGCATTAAAAGCAGGTGCTTTTGATTTTGTGAATAAACCTATTAACCAAGTCCATCTAGATCAGTTATTGCAAAAGGCGCTCAATCGGCAACAAACAGATCAAGATTTTGCAGAAACGGCGCTAGAAAATAAATTATTAATCGGCCGTTCTCTACCCATTCAACAATTACGCATTGCAATTAAAAAAATTGCTCGCTCTCAAGCACCTGTATTTGTTACGGGTGAGTCAGGAACAGGTAAAGAAGTAGTTGCCAACCTAGTTCATCGGTTGAGTAACCGTAGTGAAGGTCCTTTTATTGCAATTAACTGCGGCGCCATTCCAACTGAACTCATGGAAAGTGAGCTGTTTGGACATAAAAAAGGCAGTTTTACTGGGGCAACTCAAGATAAACAGGGTCTGATTTTATCGGCTCACGGCGGTAGTTTATTTTTAGATGAAATTGCCGAATTACCACTCAGTATGCAAGTCAAACTACTGCGTGCGGTACAGGAAAAAAAGATCCGTCCTCTCGGTTCCGATCAGGAAATTGATGTTGATTTCCGTGTCATTAGTGCGAGTCATCAAGACTTGGATTTATTGGTTAGACAAGGCAAATTCCGTCAGGATTTATTCTTCCGTATCCATGTTATGGACTTGATGTTACCACCGCTACGAGAACGTGGCGAAGATGTCCTTTTACTTGCAAATCACTTTATTCAGAAAATTTGTATGGAGTGGGAAACACCACCCAAACAATTAAGCGACGCAGCCGAGACTTATCTCTTACAGCAACACTTTCCTGGCAATGTTCGCGAATTAAGAAACATGATTGAGCGAGCAATCACCCTAAGTGACGATGCTCAAATTGATGTACCACACTTACATCCAGCGCCATTAAGAGCAAATATCTCTAGCTCAGTACCATTGGTATCTCAGACTATACAAAATAACGTGACAACGCCTCAAGTTGTAAAAAAATTGCCAACTGAAGGATTGGAGCGTTATTTAGAGAACATTGAAAAAGATATTCTGCTCAATGCACTCAATATGACCCATTGGAACAGAACTTTAGCAGCAAAAAAACTAGGAATGACGTTTCGTTCTTTACGTTATCGTTTGAAAAAATTTGGCTTAGACACCGAGGCTGAACAGGAAGTATAAAGCTTACTTCCTTTTTAGAAGTAAATCGGCAACACGCTCCAAATAAACATCTTCTTTCATTTCTGGCGGTAAGGGATAGGTCTGATTAGGTTGAATACCCTGCCCTTCAATCATATTACCATTCGGTGTGTAGTAGTGTGAGACCGTCATTTGCAAGGCTGCCCCACTAGGCAGAGGGAAAAGCTTTTGTACAACGCCTTTTCCATAACTTTTTTCGCCAATAACCCAAGCACGCTGATGCTCTTTCATTGCTGCAGTAAAAACTTCTGCTGCTGAAGCAGATCGGTGATTAATTAAAATACCGACCTTTATATTTTGAAAATCATTGCCCGGTAAAGCCTGAAATTGCTGATTACCTTCTGAACGACTTTTTGTAGAAACAATAATGCCATGATTTAAAAATAAATCGGCTGACTCAACAGCAGCAGATAGCAACCCGCCTGGGTTATTTCGTAAATCAATTAATACCGCTTTTAAACGCGAAGAACTATTTTCTTCAATCAAACGCTTAATTTCATTAGCAGTATCTTGCTGGAACACTCTAATTTTTAGTACCAATACCTGATTGTGTAACATGACAGGTTCGATGTCAGTTTCAATCTTTTTATTACGGACTAAACTGATTGGAGTATTTGACTCCTCGGTCTGTACTTGAAGTGTTGATCCTATTGAACCATACAGCAAACCGGATATTTGATCTTGCGTCAGGTTCTTAAGTTCTTGATTATCAATTTTTAAAATTGTCTGGCCATTTCTTAAGCCTAGTTTATATGAATCTGAACCTGTCTTAAGGTCGCGAATCATCCATTTATGAATATGTGCTTCTGGACTTAATGCAAAATCAACCGAGGCTAGATCACCTTCGGTATATTGAATGAGTTGACGGTATTCTTCAGGAGACAAATAGCGTGAATAACGATCTAAACCGCTGACTAATCCTTTAATTGCTTGTAAAAATAAAGCATCGTCCGACTTTTCATCGACATAGTTATCCCGAACAATCCCATAAATTTGTACAAACTGCTGGATCGACTCAATAGGGACTTCTGCATAACTTTCTTCTGATTCTGCCGGATCAGCATGCTGCGGCGATAATTTTTCTTTTACAACAGGAGCAGCAATAGCGAGGTAGCTGCAACACATCAATACACTACCCAAAAAAGCTTTATATATTTTGTGTTGCAGCATTTAGTCACCTATCGCTTATGCAGATAATGTAATCAGATTACGACCTTGCATTTCAGCAGGAACTGGAATCTGCATTAGATTAAGGATAGTCGGTGCAACATCTGCAAGTACACCACCTTCTGCAATTGTCGCTTGAGTTGGACCAACATAAATAAATGGTACAAGCTCTGTTGTATGTTGAGTATGAACCTGACCACTTTCATAGTCCTGCATTTGCTCGACATTACCATGGTCAGCAGTAATCAGCATGTGGCCTTTTTTCGCCATCACAGCTTCGTATACACGACCTAAACATGTATCAACTGCTTCAACAGCTTTAACCGCAGCATCAAATACGCCTGTATGACCTACCATATCACCATTGGCAAAGTTCACAACCAATAAATCATACTCACCTGAGTTAATTGCCTTAACGAGCTCATCAGTTACTTCATAAGCACTCATTTCCGGCTTTAGGTCATATGTTGCAACGTTTGGTGATGGAATGAGAATACGCTTCTCACCTGGATATTCATCTTCACGACCACCACTAAAGAAGAACGTTACATGAGCATATTTTTCAGTTTCAGCAATACGTAATTGCGTTTTGCCAAGAGAAGATAAATATTCACCAAGTGAGTTTTTCAACTCTTCAGGCATATATGCCACAGGCGCATCAATGCTGGCCTGATAACGCGTCAACATGACAAATTTAGAAAGGTTCGGCACAACTTTACGCTCAAAACCAGCGAAGTCTTTTTCAACAAACGCACGAGTAATTTCACGAGCACGGTCAGCACGGAAGTTCATGAAAACAACGCTATCGCCATCTTGAACTTTAGCCACATCACCAATACGAGTTGCTTTTACAAACTCGTCATTTTCATTTGCAGCATACGCAAGCTCTAAACCTTCTACTGCCGTTTGTGCAGTACGAAGTGCTTCACCTTCAGTCAATAAACGGTAAGCCTGTTCTACACGGTCCCAACGGTTGTCACGGTCCATTGCAAAATAGCGGCCAATCATAGTTGCTATACGACCTTGATCTGGATATTGAGCAAATAGAGCATCTAATTTTTCTAATGAAGGTTGAGCACTACGTGGAGGAGTATCACGACCATCAAGGAATGCATGAAGATAAACTTTTGCACCACGTTTTAATGCAAGCTCACACATCGCCACAATATGATCTTCGTGTGAATGAACACCACCTTCTGAGAGCAAACCCATAATATGAACTGCGCCACCAGCAGCTTTGGCTTTTTCAACAGCGTCAATCAATACTTCATGTTTGAAAAAATCGCCAGTACGAATGTCTTTAGTAATACGGGTAAAATCTTGATACAACACACGGCCAGCACCAAGGTTCATATGGCCAACTTCAGAGTTCCCCATTTGTCCATCAGGCAAACCAACATCTTCACCAGAACCAGAAATGAGACTATTTGGATGCTTTGCTTTCATTGCAGTTAAATTCGGGGTTTTTGCTGCAAGAAAAGCATTATCTTCAATCGCTTCACGGTGTCCAACACCATCCATAATGACCAGAACGTGAGGGATCTTGCCAGCAGTTGCATCCGTCATAATCAATTTCTCTTTTGTCTACAATTTCATCGCAATATCTTACCGAATTTTCGGTGAAGACTCTAATTTTTCCTATAGCTTTCACCAATGCCTATCATTGAGAAAGCCATTCATATTCTTTTGAATTAACGGGCGCGGTAAAGTAAATAACTACCTGCACCGAATAGCAAAGCAATAGGTACAAGTACAAACCAAGCAGGTGAAGGTGCGTATACCAAACTTGCGTAACCCAAGAAATCTTGTAAGTAATAAAAACCCAAACCAATAAAGAGTGCGATCACCAATCTGAAACCCATTGACTGTTGACGTAGTGGCCCAAAAATAAAAGAACAAGCGACTAACACCAAGGTAATGAGAGAAAATGGAGAGGCAACTTTTTGCCAAAAAGCTAATTGGTAAGTTTTAGGGACTTGGCTATATTCATCCATATAACGCATGAAGCTAACCAACTGACTTGGAGATAAGTCTTCAGGATCTAAAGTCACCATGTGTACGTATTTAGGTTGTAAAGCCAATCCTAAAGACTGCTGTTCATGATTGTTTTGTATTGAATTACCATCTGTAAGAATGTCGGTCTGGCTAGCTTTCTGTAAAGACCATTGACCATCTTTGATAAACTTACCTTGCTCTGCATTAATTAGAGATTGCAAACGGTAATCTTTGTCAAAGTCTACAACTTGAATGTCTCTTAAATTTCCTTGCGAGTTTGCATAGTCAATATAGATAAAACGCTGCCCTTCTCGTGACCAATAGCCTTTCACTTCACCTAAAGCAGCTGCTGAACGGTGACTTTTGACACTTTGCGCTTGCTCATTTGTATAGGGAACAACCCACTCACTGAGTGCAAAAGATAAAATAATAAGCAGCAAAGCTGAGCGCATCACCCAACCTACAATACGCCACAAGCTAATACCAACTGAGCGCATCACAATCAGCTCGCTGTTGGATGCTAAAGCCCCTAATCCAATCACAGCCCCAATTAAGGCCGAAATAGGTAAAATCTCATATAGATAGCGAGGGGCACCCCATAACACATAGATGAAAGCTTGCCATGCATTATAGTCAGGTTTTAACTCACCCAATTCACCCAAATAAGTAAACAAGACCTGCAAAACAGATAAAACAATGGTGGTACCAAACATTGCAAGCGCAGTGGTTTTCGTCACATATTTGGCGACTATTCGACGTGCTAACATTATAATTTCACCCGCTTGATCTGTTTCTTGATTTTCGGCCCTAATTTCTGTTTACGTGAAAATAAGGCAGCTGCAATTGCATAAACCAATAAAGCTGCTGGATAAGCCCAAATGTCCAGCTCTCCTCTACTGATACGAGTCTTAATCGCAATCATAAGTACAATCAGACTCGCGAAAATAAAAATAGATGGAATAAGACGATAATAACGGCCCTGTCGTGGATTTACCTCAGACAATGCAACTGACATCATGAGAGCAACAATGATGGTAAACGGACCAAATAAACGCCAACCCAACTCACTTCTAATGACAGGATCATTACTTTTATCCAATAGTTTAGAGGTTGGAAGTGCTCCTACATCACTACTCTCAAACTTAACATCCTTATCATTTTCTAAGCGCAGACGATAAGACTGGAACTCTGCTTGTGTATATTTCGGTTGTCCCGGATATATTTCATAACGACGACCTTGAACCAGATCGACAACATTGGCTGTATCATTAGCCATCTCAACACGTGTTGCCTCTTTTGCCAAAATCATGACATCTGGCTTATCTTCTTTAGTAGCGCGTTGATAAAAGAAAATATCCTTGAGGTTTTTACGGTCTTCCGATAGTGAGCCTGCATAAATCGTATAAGGCCCTGAAGAAATAAACTCTCTTGGCCGAACCAAATCAAAACCCGTCCGTACAGCTTGAGTTGTCGTTAGTTTTTCAAATTCACGTAGTCCCCACGGCGTCATCCATAACATGAGCACAGACTGACAAACCATATAAACCAGTGTCATTGGAATGAGTAAGCGTGCTAACTGATGACGACTTACTCCACTACCATTGAGTACGGCCATTTCATGGTCAACATATAAGCGACCAAACACCAACATTAAGCCAATAAAAAAACCTAGTGGTAAAATAAGGGTAAGGAATTCGGGTAAACGATATCCTACGATGCTAAATAAAATACTAGCATCTAAACGCCCCTGCGCCGCCACACCAAAGTATTTGATCAGACGACCACCCATCATGATTAAGGTCAATAATGCAATGACCACCAATGAGGTAGAGACAACTTGCTTGACGAGATAACGCCGAATAATCAAATTAATACTTCCAAAAGGCTAAACGGGACGAACGCTAGTTTACCCGAATGTTAAAAATATAAAACCGCACATTGCAACGCTATGCTTGAAAGTGTTTCAATGTTTTAATCCAACATAACTTTCTATAGGCAATCACGGCAGCCATGAAATTTACAACTTATACAACTTTCCCTGAACAAACATCTAATGAATCTTTGTGGGTTTTAGTTGATTCAGAACAGCTACAAACCAACCTCAACACATATCAAATCAATAACATAGAAAACATTCTTACAGCGACTCAATTTAAAGCCAACTTCAACGAAACTTTACCATTGTTTGGTCAGCTGACTCATCAAGCTCATACCCAATTACTTGGTTTAGGAAAAGCAGCTGAACTTCAAGCAGTTAAGTTAGCAAAATTGGCACAAACCATTATCAAATCGACACAAAATAAATTTAAGCATATCGCAATTGATATTGCTGCGTTACCTGTCGAATACCATTATTTATTTGCATTAAGCTTAACTCAAGCAGCTTATGGTTATGATGAGTTTAAATCGAAAAAAAATGAATTTGTGTTACAACAAGTTGATTTAATTAGTTCACAAACCAATCTTGATGAAAGCCAACTTGCCTTGGTGCATGCCGTACAATCTGGTCAGTCTTATGCTCGTGACTTAGGAAACCGTCCAGGTAATATCTGTTTCCCTGAATATTTAGCTGAACAGGCATTAGCTTTAGCTGCAGAATTCCCAGACTTACTTAAAGTGACTGTCTTAAATGAGCAGCAAATGGCTGATTTAGGCATGTATGCATTCCTAGCTGTAAGTAAAGGATCTGAACGTCCGGGTCGTATTGTCACTCTTGAATACCAAGCAAACCTTGAACAAGCCCCTGTTGTACTTGTAGGTAAAGGCGTTACTTTTGATACAGGTGGTATTTCTTTAAAACCAGGCCTTGGCATGGATGAAATGAAATTCGATATGTGTGGTGCAGCTTCTGTGCTTGGTACAATCCGCGCATTATGTGAAGCACGCCTTCCGATCCATGTGGTGGGCGCGATTGCTGCAGCAGAAAATATGCCTTCAGGTAAAGCAACTCGTCCGGGTGATATCGTAACGACCATGAGTGGTCAAACTGTTGAAATTTTAAATACTGATGCAGAAGGCCGTTTGGTTCTTTGCGATACGTTAACGTATATCAAACGCTTCAATCCGGCAGTAGTCATTGATATCGCAACTTTAACTGGTGCTTGTGTAGTTGCACTAGGTAAAGTGTTAAGCGGCTTATTCTCTCCTGACGATGCTTTAGCAACTGAGCTTCAACAAGCGGGTGAGCAATCATTTGACCGAGTATGGCGTATGCCAGTGATTGATGACTATCAAGAACTACTAGACTCACCTTTTGCAGATATCGCTAACATTGGTGGTCCACATGGCGGTGCGATTACAGCGGCCTGCTTCCTTGAACGTTTCACACGTGATTATCGCTGGGCTCACTTAGATGTAGCCGGTACAGCTTGGTTATCAGGTGCAGCAAAAGGTGCAACTGGTCGTCCAGTACCGTTACTTATGCAATTCTTAGCCAACCGTGTAAATACGAATGGCTAAAGTTAGCTTTTATTTGTTTGAAACGAGTGAAGAACGGCAAGTCGATAGTGCTTGCCGTTTGTGCCGAAAGATTCTACTGAAGCACTCACAAATCTGGTGGTACTGCACAGACGTGCAGTTACAACAAACACTTGATGAAAAACTCTGGAGCTTTGATCCGGCCAGCTTCATTGCCCATGGTATTGATCAGGCAGACGCAGCAGTATGTATTTCGGCTAAACAACCTACTGAACAAGGCTGGTTAGCATTTAATTTTAACAATCATGCACTTGAACAAGTGAATCATTTTAGCCACATTATAGAAATTGTTGAAAATAATGAAGCAGCCAAGCAAATTGGCCGAGAAAAATTTAAAATGTATCGTCGTTTGGGTATAGAACCTCGAACCTTTAAATTATAACGCGCTAAAATGTTGAGACTGTTGAGTAAAGGAGAACTGTGGTGGCATTAAATGTCGGGCAAGATTTTAAAAAAAGATGGTTAAATGCGCCTGAAGCTGTCCGTCATGCCTATCAACAGGATTTGGCACGTATTTGCGATTTATTAGAGCCTCAGACGCCTATTCAACTTTGGGTACTCAATGACGAGAAAGCACAGCTAGAGTCGCAGAAAAACATTGAACAAGCTTATGCAGACCTCAAAGCAGAGTTAATCGAACAAGCACGAATTCGCCGTCAGCTTGCTTTAGAAAAATCTCTTGCAGATAAGCGTGCAGTTGAAGCAGCCTATGCTGCTGAATTGCAAGCCGATGAAGTTCGTAAGTTTGATGAACAAACCCAAGCTCTACAAGCTTTCTGCAGTCATTTAGAACAGGAAGTTGCTGAACAAACTGCACGTTATCAAAAAAACCCTGAAACACCTGCTGTAGACTATTCTTCTGGTGTAAAACTTAGCATTACCGATGATCAAATCTTATCGGAGCTTGAAAGTTTACGAATTCGTTTAGAACTTGAAGCTGAAAACTTAATTGAACATTCTGTAACGGCTTTCCGTGCCAAACTAGAGGCGGCAGCTCAAGAAGAAATTGAATACATATTAAATAATTCTAAGTTTTCTGATGAAAAAATAGAAAAGTAAAATTTTAAAAACGCTCTTTGTCATCAAAATGACATTTAATTGTCACAAAATAGTCATGCATAATATTCTTTTAGTTCAAATAATTATTAGAATAATGCATGGTTATTTATCAAAATTAAAGAGAGTAAAAATGGACATTCCACATCAGATTTCAACGCAACTTGAGCAGCTTAATCAGGGTGAGCAATGGACATTTTCAGCACAAGAACTTTATATGAGTCATAACGACTTTAACTCACTTTCTATTTTGCTGACACGAGCGTCAGAAAAAGGTCAATTTTCAATTACACGCACCCAGCACAATAAACCATGGGTTGGCACACATTCGGTTACTCTCACCAAGCATTAATTTTTAAAATAAAAAAAACCGGAACATATGTCCGGTTTTTTATTTTGGCGATTTAAAATTTATTTTAAAAAACCATTTTCAGCTAAAAAAGCCATACTAATATTTGACTCAGTTTTCTGTTCAGCAGCTTTATCACCTAGCAATAAACGCTCGATATAACGCGCTAATACATCGACCTCAAGGTTAACTTTGCTACCTACTTGCCATGTCCCAATATTAGTACGTTCTGCTGTGTGTGGAATTAAGTTCAAACTTAAAATATTACCGCGCAGATGGTTAATAGTTAAACTAATACCATCTACAGTTACAGAGCCTTTCTCTGCTAAATATTTAGCAAGGTCTACAGGTGCTGTCACTTCATAATAGACGGAACGAGCATCTTCACGGACTACGGTAATTTCACCTACACCATCAACGTGACCACTTACAATATGACCACCAAAACGAGTTGTTGGTAGCATCGCTTTTTCAACATTGACACGCTGACCAACTTTCCAGTTACCCAAAGTGGTACGGTTTAAACTTTCGCGAGACACATCAGCCGCATACCAGTTATCACCCCACTCAATAACGGTGAGACAGATTCCATTGGTTGCAATTGAGTCACCCAAATGTACATCCGACATATCCAAATCGGTTTGAATACGTAAACGCACATCGCCACCTACACTTTGCAGGCTTTCTACTTTACCTAAACTTTCAATAATGCCTGTAAACATGGCTCAATCTCCAAATCTTTCACACTGCTTAAGTTGCAGCGCTTACCAAAGTGCAAGTTGCGTACTATTACCTGAAGTATCTACACCACCTAGCTCGGCAAAGTGGTAAAGCTGGCCTAACAATTGGCGTAACGGTGGTCCTTGTTTGGCATGTGTATCTGTAATCACAATAAACTCGAGCACGCGTGCACGTTCTGACTGACGTTGTTTACTTACGCGATAACGTGGAACATCTTGAGTCAGTAAAGTGACTTTTCCGCGCTCCAGATTGGCCATAAGTAAATCTTTTGGCTCAATGTTACCATCGGTCGAATAACTGGTCAGAATATAACGTGCATTGATGGTTGAAAGTAATTTTTCATACGCATCTTTTGCATGTTTAGACGAGTTATATGGACTTGGACGCTCTTTACGCCATGCACGATCAATACCGCTCTTATAACCTTTGGTATCTGGTGAAGGTAAATCAACCTGATCCCATAAAGTTAATGCATTTAAAACGTGATAGTTACTACTGTAAGCATGCTGGTTATATGGTGGGTCAAGATAGGCAACATCTACTTCAAAACCACTCATCTGATTTGCTAAATGTTGTGAATCTACACACCACATTTCAGCGGCTGGACGTTTCCGATCACCAATCTCACAGAAACGGCTCGGTGTTAACCAAAGTAATGATTCAATACGCTCTAAAGCCGTTTGTGTACGTCCGCCCCACCCTTGGTGAAAGCTTTTAAATACGCCACTTGTATTGCTCACGAAGCTAGCTGAATAGAGCAATGGTGCAAGTAAAGCACTCATCTCTACATCATTAATTGCACCTTGTGCCTGCCATGTTGCAATTTGCTGGCGAATCGCATCGATGCGCATACCATTACGGCGTTTAAAGAACAAACGGTCACGGGTTGGATCGTATACATCATCGTTACGAGGGCAAAGGTTATGTGTAACCCAACCCTTAACCTCAGGCAATCTATTTAAATAATCGATGGCTTTTTGATATCCGCCAAGCTCTTTAAAAGCAGGCGCATCGACACAGGCTAAAATCGCATGATTTAGGGCATGGCTATAAGGTTCCCAGTCATTCGCAATGACACGGTAACCATTTTGACGTGCCAAACGAGATACCACACCACTACCCGCAAAAAAGTCGGCAAAAATCGGAGGATTCTTTTTCTTGCTGTTCAGCGTCCCTGTAATTTCTAGGGCTTCTAAAATCAAGTGGAGCAATCGGCGCTTGTTGCCCAAGTAGGGTACAAGCTGATGAAAAAGATATTCGTCGGTCGTGCGGGCTGCATGGCGACGTTTGTGGTAAACCGAAGGCTCTGAATTCATACTTTCTCTTGCGTAGGGATTAACCTTAAGCGTATATCTTGATCAAGTTGTACTACATCAAGAAGTTTAAAACGAAGTTGCTGTGCCATATATTCAAATTCTGCATTGAACATGGCTCTGGCACTTTGCCCCAATAAAGTCGGGGCAACATAACTGATCATTTCATCTACCAAACCTTCTTGTAAAAAGGCGGTAGATAAAGTTGCGCCAGCTTCAACCAACACATCATAAATTTGGTATTGCTTAGATAAGGTCTGTAGTAGTGTTTTTAAAGGCTGAATTTCTAATTGTATCACGCCTAAGTCAGCGAGTTCCTGACGATATGGCCCCATCACCATGACAGTTTCAGGATTTTCTAAAATTTTAGCGGTGAGCGGTAAGCGCCCTCTCCGATCTAGAATTACCCGTTTTGGTTGAGCAACTGTCTCGATATCAATATTATTGAGTGAACGTACATTAAGCTGACAGTCATCAGCAATCACAGTATCAATACCTGTAATCACGGCACCTGAAATCGCACGCCAATGCTGCACATCTTGACGAGCAGCAGAACCCGTAATCCACTTTGACTCACCAGATGCCATTGCAGTACGCCCATCTAAGCTAGAGGCAACTTTTAAACGTACATATGGCATGCCCGTAGACATCGCTTTTAAAAAGCCTTGATTAAGTTTGGCTGCTAAATCTTCACAAATACCGATTTCTACTTCAATACCAGCATTTTTTAAAATCTGAACCCCTTTACCCGCAACAAGTGGGTTTGGATCGGGACATGCCACAACTACTTTTTTAACCTGTGCCTTTACAAGTGCCTCAGCACACGGAGGAGTACGTCCATAATGAGCACACGGTTCAAGCGTTACATAAGCGGTTGCGCCTTGCGCTTGCTCACCAGCTTCACGTAATGCAAAAACTTCAGCGTGGGGTTGACCAGCTTTTGGGTGAAAGCCTTCACCAATGACCTGATTATCTTTGACAATCACGCACCCAACATTTGGATTTGGTTTTGTCGAATAAAGTCCTCGTTTAGCAAGTTCAATCGCTTGCTGCATCCAGTACTGATCTTGTTTCAACTCAGACATATACATCTCAAATGATTATTGCTCACGTTGTTGCATTTGCTCAATTTGACGACGAAATGCTTCAACATCCTGAAAGTCCTGATAAACAGAAGCAAAACGAACATAGGCAACGTGGTCAAGTGCAAATAAAGATTGCATGACAATTTCACCAATTGTTCTAGACTTAACATCACGCTCACCTAAACGGCGAATCTGCAATTGAATATCGCTTAGAACCGTTTCGATCTGCTCTTGTGTCACTGGACGCTTTTGTAAAGCATGCATAAGCGAACGACGTAGCTTCGCTTCATCGAACGGTTCATTTTTTCCATTCGATTTGATCACACGGGGCATCACCACTTCATAGCTTTCAAAAGTGGTAAAACGTTCACCGCAAACTACACACTCACGACGTCGACGAATCTGACAGCCTTCTGCGGCTAGCCGAGAATCGATGACTTTACTATCTGCGGCGTTGCAAAATGGACAATGCATAGCGGACTTAATAGGGTCAATTACTTTGACCTAGTGTAGCAAAATTTCTACGCTTACTGAACCAGCATTCTATGAGACAAAAAAACAGTCTTGAGCCAGATCAAAGCATCGCTTTGATCACAGCTCAAGACTGTTTTTAATACAGCAGATATATTATGTATTATTCAATACGTTCGCCATGTTGGCTTAAATCCAGACCCATACGTTCATCATCGGCATTAACACGCAGACCAATCACCACATCAATCACTTTAAGAATAATGAAGGTTACAACACCGCTATAAACCATAGTTGCAAGTACACCTTCAACTTGTACCCACAATTGACCAGCAAATGTTGGAGCTAAAGTCACACTAGCCGCTTTGATGATTTCATCACTGTAGAACACGCCAGTTAAAATCGCGCCGACAATACCACCTACTGCATGTAAACCAAAGGCATCCAATGCATCATCTGCTTTAAGTAAGCGTTTAAGTGCTGTAATACCCCAGAAGCAAACAACACCACCGATTAAGCCCATCACTAGAGCTCCGCCTACACCGACGAAACCTGCTGCTGGTGTAATCACAACCAAACCAGCCACAGCACCAGATGCACCACCTAATACAGAAGCTTTACCACGAATCATACGTTCTACAACTAACCAAGAGAACGCAGCAGCAGCGGCAGCAACTTGAGTTACTAAAATTGCCATACTTGCACGAGCACCAGCGCCTAACGCACTACCACCGTTGAAGCCGAACCAACCCACCCAAAGTAAGCTTGCACCGATTACAGTTAAAGTTAGGTTATGCGGTGCCATAGATTCACGGCCAAGGCCAATACGTTTACCAAGCATGTAAGCTGCGACTAAACCTGCAACACCAGAGTTGATATGTACAACTGTACCACCAGCAAAATCTAACGCGCCTGCTTTAAATAACCAACCATCTGTTGCCCACACCCAGTGAGTAATTGGCGCATAAACTACGAGTACCCAAATAGTAATAAAGGCCATGAAAGCTGAATATTTCATACGGTCAGCAATCGAACCACTCAAAATTGCGACAGTAATGATGGCAAAAGTCATTTGGAAAATAACAAACAAGCTTTCAGGAATTGTTCCACTTAGTGCATTAAAGCCTACGCCGTTGAGCATCGCTTTAGACAAGTCACCAAAGTATGCACCTGTGCCAGAGAACGCAAGTGAATAACCAGCAATCACCCAAATTAAACTTACCAAAATTGCAGCAGAAAGGCTGAACATCATGGTGCTTAAGACGTTTTTCTTACGGACCATACCGCCGTAGAACAATG
Source organism: Rhizophagus prolifer (assembly GCA_019425655.1). NCBI lineage: Eukaryota > Fungi > Glomeromycota > Glomeromycetes > Glomerales > Glomeraceae > Rhizophagus > Rhizophagus prolifer. The sequence continues at coordinate 40,185 of NQWY01000005.1, forward strand.
CCAAGCCAGGAATCGTCATCAACAGTACTAAAGCTGTTGAAACTAAAATCCAAGATGTATCGCCTGTGTCGAGTTTTGGTGTAGGTGCTGGAGCTGCCGGAGTTGCTGCGGCGGCTGGTGCTGCTGCAGTTGTTGCAGGAGCTGCAGATGTTGATGTTGCTGTAACCTCAGATGTCGGTGTTGTTACAGTCTCTTCTGCCCAAGCGGCAGTACCACCCAAAAGTGCGCCTGTTAGACTCAGCGCCATAAGCATTTTTTTCATTCGTGTCCCCCAACCTCATTTGCGAGCTATTTATTGCTCAGCAAGCTTTGTGCCAATTTAGACAGCATCTGGTCCTGTTTCACCCGTACGGATACGGATGACTTGTTCCAGATTAGTCACAAAAATCTTACCGTCGCCGATTTTCCCAGTACTTGCCACACGAGTAATTGACTCAATTACTGCGTCGACCATTTCATCGCTAATCGCAATTTCGATTTTTACTTTAGGTAAGAAATCAACCACATACTCCGCGCCGCGGTAAAGTTCTGTATGCCCTTTTTGACGACCAAAACCTTTAACTTCAGTTACGGTAATCCCTTGTACACCAATGTCAGAGAGTGCTTCACGCACATCATCCAATTTAAACGGTTTTACAATTGCAGTTACAAGCTTCATGTTTGTTTCCTTCGGCTTCTTTTCACCAGTAAGGTTTTATGTTCAATTTTCATGCCAATATTTCAAAGGTTGGAGGAGATGAATCTTTTGCATGAGCTTTCTTTATAACCTATTTAGTTATCAAGATGTAGATGAGCTACTAAAAATAAAATGAATTTGCAGTCCTGTTTTTATTTCGTTTTATCGTTATCCAATATGGAAAAGCCGAGAAGCCTATATCCGAGGTTCAAGCAGTGTTAAACTGGCAAGCATAAGGTAATACAACAGTTTGGATATCTCATGCTAGAAACTCTATTACAGGCTATTTTGGAACAAATTGACGAGCCTAAAAAAGATTTAGAAAAAAACTTACGTGCATTATTAAATGAAACTGTCGAGAAATTAGACCTCGTGTCTAAACAAGAAATCGAAAGACAAAAAACTGCACTTCATTTAGCCAACCAACGTTTAGAAGAGCTACAAAAACAAGTGAGTTTATTAGAAGAAACTTTAAAGAATAAAAAATAAGCACCAATGTAGCGCACTTATACTTTACAACGATTAAAAATTAAGCACCATAATGGAACAATAAGATGTCTTTTTCTAAAATTTATACTCGGGGACTTTTAGGATTGCATGCACCTCTCATAGAAGTAGAGGTGCACGTGAGTCAAGGCTTACCTTCTCTAACGATTGTAGGGCTTGCTGAAGCAGCAGTTAGGGAGAGTAAGGACAGGGTTCGCTCAGCCATTATTAATAGTGGATTTCAGTTCCCTACTAAACGGCTGACTATTAATCTTGCTCCCGCAGATTTGCCCAAAGATGGTTCACGTTTAGATTTACCGATCGCATTAGGGATATTAATTGCCTCAGGTCAGCTTCCAGAAAATTGCACTGAAGACTTTGAATTTATTGGAGAGTTAGCACTAGATGGTCATGTAAGACCAGTTTCAGGCGCTTTAACTTTGGCAATGGCATGCCAGCAAGCTCAGCATAAAATTGTTTTACCCCAAGATAATAGTCAGGATATTAGTCACTTACCAAATCTTGAGTGTTATCCGGTGAGCCATTTAAAAGAAGTTTGTGAACACTTTTTAGGAAATACTAAGCTATCTCAGGTGCAATCATCTTCCCGCTCAAATGACATGCCGTATAAATTTGACCTTGCAGATGTAAGAGGCCAGCTACGCCCGCGCCGTGCACTAGAAATCGCTGCCGCTGGAGGGCACTCCTTGCTCTTTAAAGGACCACCTGGTACAGGTAAGACTTTACTCGCCTCACGCCTTCCTTCAATTTTACCGCCACTATCTACTCAAGAAACGCTTGAAGTTGCGAGTATTTATTCTATTTCAAATACGCCACATACTTTTGGACAGCGTCCTTTTCGTGCACCACATCATACTGCATCCGCAATTGCACTAGTTGGGGGCGGCTCACATCCTAAACCGGGTGAAATTACCTTATCTCATTTAGGTGTTCTATTCTTAGATGAATTGCCCGAGTTTGATCGCAAAGTATTAGAAGTTTTACGCCAGCCGCTCGAGTCAAAAGAAATTATTATTTCACGGGCAGCGCGACAAATTACCTATCCTGCCAACTTCCAACTGATTGCAGCCATGAACCCCTGCCCATGTGGTTATGCATTTAATCAAGACAGTCGTTGTCAGTGTTCACCCGAGAGTATTAAACGTTATCAGAACCGTATATCGGGCCCGTTACTTGACCGCATCGATTTACATATTGATGTGCCACCTTTAAAAGCTCAGGAACTGCAAGACCCAACGCCTACTGAAGATTCTACAACTGTGCGACAACGTGTGATTTCTGCTTATGAACAACAAATGCAAAGACAAGATTGTTTGAATCAGGCGCTTTCACCGAAACAACTTGAGCAATATGCTGTCCTTGATAGTACTTCACAGCGAATGATTGAAATGGCTCAGCAACGTTTAAATTTATCGGCTCGTGCTTATCATCGTGTTTTACGAGTCGCGCGAACTATTGCTGATTTAGCACAAAGTGAGATGATTCAAAGTCCTCATCTTACAGAAGCACTCTCCTATCGAGGTAATCATTCTTAAGATAAAACAGCGGATCGTGTATCCGCTTTTTTAATATGTAACTGAGTTGTTCATTAAAGAATTTATTAAAGCCTATATAAAAAGGCAAAAAAGAGGACGATATGAAAATTTTGGCTATATCTGGTAGTGCAAGAAAAGTATCTACCAATACAGCGCTATTAAAAGCAATGAGGGATATAGCACCGTCCAGTATTGAGTTTACAGTTTTTGATCAAATTAATAATCTGCCTATCTTTTCTCCAGATAATGAAGGAGAAAAAACGCCTACTGTAGTGGAAGATTTCATCAAATCTGTTTCTGATGCAGATGGAATTATTATTTCAAGTCCTGAATATATTCGTTGTATTCCGGGCGGTCTTAAAAATGCAATTGATTGGATGGTTTCCCGTACCGAAATTATAGACAAGCCGATTATTCTAGTTCATGCATCTAGTCGCGGTGACGACATGCTAGTTTCTTTAAGAAGAGTACTTTCGACAGTGAGCAGCAACTTTTTTGAAGATTTATTTTTACGCTTCTCTCTTCTCAGTAAATCTCCCGAACAAATTTTTGAAATGCTACATACTGAAGAATATAAGTCACAAATCACACCGTTCCTGCTTAGCTTTGTCTCAGAAATTCAAAAGTATAAAGACCAATTAGAGTGAGCTTTTTTAAAATGAAATAACAGATTATGAGTTCACTGTTCTTTTATTAAGAATCTCATTTAGCTTCTCGATTAAAGCAGTGATTTCTTTCTCTGATAAAGCGGCAAAACCCAAGCGAATACAACGATTAGAAGACTCGTTTTGTTTGAACTTATGCTCTGTATCAATGTTAAGATCTTTTAACTGTATAAGCTGATCTTGAGTAAATGGCTTCTGGAATTTCGCCCATAATGCCATTCCACCCGCGGGTCGTTGTATATGAACACTCTCTGCAAAAATTCGCTGAAACTCAGCTAAGGCATGGTCTCGACGTAGCTGATATATTTTTTTCATTTTGCGAATGTGCCGTTTTATTTCACCTCGCTGCATTAAATCTGCTAAAGCAAGTTCCGTAATGTTATTGCCTTGCCGATCAATCAATAAAATATCTTCAGTAATCGATTGAATGATTGGTGAAGATGCCACGATGTAACCCAAACGAATACCCGGTGCAAAAACTTTAGACAATGAACCCACATGAATAATGAATTCAGAATGAGGCAAACTTGCTAAGGGCGGCATAGGCCGACTGTCATAGTGAAATTCGTGGTCATAGTCATCTTCAATAATATAAAAGTCCCATTTTTTTGAAAGCTCTAAGAGTTGAAGACGACGACTCATTGGCATGGTAACGGTTGTAGGGTACTGATGATGTGGCGTTGTATAAATGGCAGCAACCGAGTGTTCTTTTAAAATTCGTTCTAGGTCTTCAATAACAATACCTTGTTCATCTAGTTTGACAGAAACTACTTGAAAGCCATTTGATTGGAATGCTTTAACAGCAGATGGGTAGTAAAGCTCTTCAACGATAATAACACCCTGCCGATTAGGTAATGCCCGAGAGGCAAGAAAAATTCCCATCTGGCTACCACGTACAATACAAATCTCATCTGCGGCAACATTCATAAAGCGTTCCATCGAGAGCATTTGTTGTAAGGCTTGTCTTAGCTCGATCATTCCCCTCGGGTTGCCATAGCCCATGTACTGGTTTTGCGTAATTTTAATCAGTGCATGGCGATAGGCACGTGAAAATAGTTCGTATGGAATAAGCCTCGGATCTGGTACACCATCGTTATGTGGATAGACAGCAGTGCTTTGAATTAGAGATTTCTCTTGTTCTATTTGCTCAAAGGCTGGCTCTATCTCAATTGAACTTTCAGGCAAAATATCTGCCACAAATGTGCCTTTTCGGGGACGAGTCACTAGCCATCCTTGTGCCTCTAGTTCTTCATAAACTGCCTGCACGGTTTTTCGATTAATTCCTAGTTCTTTTGACAAGCTACGAGACCCCGGCAACATAGTCCCCTGCCCTAAACGGCCACTTAAAATTTCCTGACTAATCAAGTTAGTCAGTTTTAGGAAAACCGTTTTTTCTTCTCTTTCATCGATACGGAAATGTACTTGCCAAGGTCTTAGCATATTCGCCCCATCTGGACCATATAACTTATGAAAACTGGATGTATTGATTCATCCAGTTGTTTTCTATTCTGCCTTCACCTACTTAATTTGGTCAACCGGACTGGAGAAGAGATGAAGACGGCTTCTGTAAACAAACAAGAGCTGATGCAACACGCACAGCAAGATATGCAAAAGTGGATTAGCGACTCAGACTTAACTGACCGCCAAAAGCTTGCACTCACTTGTCGTATTTTATTTGACCATGGCCATGATGCTGGTTTGGCAGGTCAAATTACATGCCGTAGTGAAAATAAAGAAACCTTTATTACCCAACGTTTTGGTTTAGGTTTTGATGAAATTACTGCTTCAAACTTACTTGAAGTGAACCAAGATTTAGAACCCATCTATCAAGAAGGAATGGCAAACCCAGCCAACCGTTTTCACACATGGATTTATAAAAAACATCCAGAGGTGAACTGCATAATCCATACACATCCTACGCATATCGCGGCTCTTTCCATGCTTCAAATTCCGCTCATGATTTCTCAAATGGATGTCTGTGCACTTTACGAAGATTGCTCATTTGTAGACCATTGGCCAGGTGTTCCTGTGGGCAATGAAGAAGGTATTTTGATTTCTTCTGCTCTTGGTAAAAACCGCGCTGTTTTGTTGTCTCACCACGGTCAACTGGTTACAGGAAAAACCATTGAAGAAGCCTGCAACTTGGCTCTTTTAATCGAACGCGCAGCTCAACTGCAACTACTAGCCATGTCTGCTGGGCAAATTCAGCCGATTCCACACGATTTAGCCACAGAAGCACATAACTGGGTATCGACCGACAAACGTAACAAAGTGAACTTTGCTTACTACGCACGTAAAGCTTTGAAAAAACATTCTGACTGTATTTAAAAAGAGATTTCGACCATGAAACTACACGGCATTATTGGCTACCCTGTTACGCCATTTTCTGATCACAACACCATTAACATTCCTGTTTTAAAACAAATGCTCGACTTGCTTATTGAAAATGGCTGTGATGCGATTGCACCTCTAGGCAGTACAGGTGAAAGCGCTTATCTTGAATGGGATGAGTGGTGTTTAGTCGCGAAAACTTCTATTGAAAGCATTAATAAACGCTTACCTGTCATTATTGGAATTTCAGAACTCACCACTGATCAAGCCATCAAAAAAGCACAAGTCGCACAAAGCTATGGTGCAGATGCACTTATGATCATTCCTGTATCTTATTGGAAGCTAACAGACCAAGAGATTTTTGAATATTATCAAGCAATTGCTCAGGCAACGACTTTGCCGATTATGGTGTATAACAATCCAGCAACCAGTGGTGTTGATATGTCTCCAGAGTTAATTGTGCGTATGTTTAATAACATTGCAAATATTACGATGGTGAAAGAAAGTAGCGGTGATATTCAGCGCATGCATGAAATTCAGGAACTCTCAAAAGGTGAACTTCCATTTTATAACGGCTGTAACCCTCTAGCTTTAGAAGCTTTATGTGCAGGAGCAAGCGGTTGGTGTACAGCAGCACCGAACTTATTAGGCCAACGACCTCAACAGCTCATTGAATATGTAAAAAATAGTGATTTAAGTCAGGCACAAAAGTCATTTTACCAACAACTTCCTTTACTACGTTTTATTGTAAATGGTGGTTTACCCAAAACGATTAAAGCAGGCTTAGAACTAAAAGGTGTCTCTGCAGGCTCACCACGTAAACCTTTATCGAAGGCCACAAATACTGAGCTTAACCATTTAAAACAACTACTTTCTGAAATAGAAAACTAATAAAAAAAGCGGGTAAATAACCCGCTTTTTTACAGCAGAAACTTAGAAAGTTTTAGTTAAACTAAATACTAAGCCAGCGTCGTAAAGTTTTTTCTGAGCATCAGTCATACCAGAAGTACTGACATCTGTACCCACTACATCTAACTCAGCCAAAACACCTAAAATATTACGGTTGATACCAACTTTGTAATCGATATAGCTGTCGTCTGTTCCAGGACCACCAGCAACTACGGCTAAAGCCTCTTTGTTTTTAAATTTGTTATAGCCAACTGATGCAAGCCCAGTAAATCCAGTGTTTGCAATTGGTGCAGAATAACCAACATTAAAATACCAAAACTGTTTAGAGTGAGCCCAGTAGTCATTTGAATAGTTGACACCTACACTCAGTGCATCACCTTTAAATAAAGAATCAGCAAACGTTAACTTACCGTAAACCTCATTAAAATCTAATCCGTTTTTGCCATCATAACCAATACCATTACGGTCAAAACTATGGCCTGAACCAATGTAACCATAATGAATTACACCTACATCATAAGTAGGTGCAAGCTTATCGGATAACTTTAAAGTATTGGTATAACCCAAAGCCACATCTGTTTCAGTTGAGTTACCTGTTACGCCAAAATCAACACTTGAGCCCCAAAGCGATAAATAAGCCCCTGATTTATGAGAAAAAGTGAAACCGCCTTGAATGGCAGGGTTATTTGAAGATTGGGTAACACCACGGAAGCGATAGTCTGTGGTCGCTGCTACACTGCCCGTTGTCGTGATGCCGTAAAAAGATGATGGAGCATTTTCAGCCATAACCATGGTTGAACCTGCCGTAAGTACGCCGAATGCTACTGCTTTAAGTGCAAATTTCATCATTTTGATCTCCCCCACAATGAACGCACGATTTAATTGAATTAAACAAATTTTGTTACTTAAGCTTTAGCAATTGCTGTGCCAAGTTCATATTTGATATCGCTGCGCTGCATGAGTTTTGAAATCAATTTCTTTTTAAAATGAAAATATCGCCTAACGCTCATAGAAATATATTTATAAAAAACAATCCAATAAAAAGAAATTATTACAAAGCTAAAAATGCTCAACATAGAAAAACCCCTTGTCGGAAATTATTACCGAGGTTGGAAGTATTCATTTTATGCACGTAAATTTTCTATTTAGATTTAAAGACCAGATATAAAAAGTATGTAAATTATTGAAGGCGATCCTAGTAATGTTCTGTGAGTGAGCAGAGTTAAAGTCAATGAACTATTTTGGATCTTTTTTAAGCGACAATATAAACAAAAAGGATACTGCACAAAACTTACGCAAAATATTGCACTATTTTTGATCAGCTTAACTAACACATTATTGGCTTTTTATAACAATCTATTCTTAATGTATTGCACTTTTTAAATAACGTTATACCGTAACATTTCAAATAGTGTTTAAAATGAATCGTCGAAAAAATCAACTTAAAGCAAGGTTAAAAAGTAAACATATCCAGCAAAAAAGAGCAAAAAACGAACACAAGAATCAACTATTTTTTAAAGTTTGAATATAAAATAAATGGTAAAAATCAACTAAAAAATAAATTACTTTTTTTATTTTAAACAATACATTAAGTATAAAACACTATGAGTAAATTTACTAAACATCCAGTACCACATTAATCAATTTCTGCATAGCATATATAAAATAAAATCAACAAAAATATATCTTTTTTATAGATTACTTATACAATTGATGGAAATCCTAGGCCCTGAATTATAACAAGGCACAGGATTTATCGTTTTTATGAGGTTCTTTAAATATGCTAAATGCACAAAAACTTACATTAGCAGTTCTCATTTCTGCGGCAATAATTTCCTCAGCTCAGGCAAGCGAGCAAAGTGAGGCAAAAGGATTTGTTGAAGATGCGAACGGTTCTATTCTCTTCCGTACAGGTTATCTAACTCGCGACAAGAAACAAGGCGCGAAAGATACTAGCTCATTTGCTCAATCGGCAATTGTAAATCTTGAATCTGGCTTTACTCCTGGTATCGTTGGTTTCGGTGTTGGCGTTGTTGGTGATGGTTCATTTAAAATCGGTGAAAATAAAAATGCCGGCAACCAAATGATTCCTCAGCACAATGATGGTTCAGCTTATGACCATTGGGGTCGTGGTGGCGGTAGCGTTAAAGCTCGTTTCTCAAATACGACTGTACGCTATGGTACTCAAGTACTCGATTTACCAGTTTTAGCAAGTAATACTGGCCGTATGGTTCCTGAATACTTTACAGGTACTTTATTAACAAGCCATGAAATCAAGAATCTTGAGTTAGTTGCTGGTAAATTCACAAAAGACCAAATGTCTAACCAAATTAATACCGATGCTGATGTAAACGGCAATGGTCTTGATCGTGCAATCGTTTGGGGTGGTAAATATAAGTTCAATGACAACTTAAATGCATCTTACTATGGTTTAGACAGTAAAAATGCGCTTGAACGTCATTATGCTAATGTGAACTTTAAACAGCCTTTAACAAATGACAGCTCATTAACTTATGACTTTAGTGGTTATCACACTAAGTTTGATAAAGATGCTATTACTTACTCAGCAACTGGAGCAGTAGCACCAAATTATGGTAAGACTGGTGTAGCTGGCGAAGAAAAAACCAACAACATTTGGGCATTCTCTACCACTTATAACACTGGTCCACACAGTGTTATGCTTGCTTACCAACAAAACACTGGTAATGTTGGTTATGACTATGGTCAAAATGCTGACGGCTTCCAAAGTATTTATTTACCAAACTCTTATATGTCTGATTTCATCGGTAACCACGAGAAATCTGCACAAATTCAATACAACGTTGATTTCGGTAAATTAGGTGTATTACCTGGTTTGAACTGGACAACTGCATTTGTATACGGTTGGGACATCAAAGTTCGCAATGTAACTGACGATGCTCAAGAGCGCGAATTCTTCAACCAAGTAAAATACACAGTTCAAAGTGGTTTTGCTAAAGATGCAAGTCTTCGTATTCGTAACTCTTACTACCGTGCGAGCGATGCTTACCAATCTAATGCGTACATCGGTGATACAAACGAATGGCGTATCTTCCTTGATATTCCTGTGAAATTATTCTAATTCATAGATCTATCAAGCATAAAAAAACCTACCTCTGGTAACACAGGTAGGTTTTTTATTGAGCCTTGAATATCAATTGAGACACTCTAGGCTCATAAAATCAGAGCTTATTTAGCAGCTTCGATTGCTTTCAATACTTCAGCTTTAGCAACGTCAGCACCTTCCCAACCGCTGATTTTTACCCATTTGCCTGGTTCTAAATCTTTATAGTGGCTGAAGAAATGCTCAACTTGGCTAATCAACAACGGAGGAAGGTCTGTATATTCCTTCACGTCTTTATAGAGTGGAGATAATTTCTCGTGTGGAACTGCGATTAATTTCGCATCGATACCACCGTCATCTTCCATGTTTAATTTACCAACTGGACGGCAACGAATTACAGAACCAGCAGCAACAGGATGTGGAGTTACAACAAGTACGTCTAATGGGTCACCATCTTCAGACAAAGTATTTGGTACATAACCATAGTTTGCTGGATAGAACATTGCTGTGCCCATGAAACGGTCTACAAACAATGCATCAGAATCTTTGTCAATTTCATATTTAATTGGCGCTGCATTTGCAGGAATTTCAATGATGACATAGATGTCATTTGGTGCATCTTTACCTGCTGGGATATTGCTGTAACTCATATCAATACTCTTTCGTTATGAAGTCAGATGTAAAATCCACTCGATTATAACGTGGATATCATCAAAATGATGCCGATTATACAATGCGCACACGCGAAAGTTGATATGAATGGTGACAGAATGACACTCAAGTCAGCTTAATTGTCACGATCAATAAAAATATTGGACATAACAATGATAAAAACCAGACAATAGAACGTAAAGTTGCCCAATTACATAAATAACAGATGCCATAAATGACACGTAAAATAATATATGCCCAACCCAATCTCAAAATAAAGTATTCAGGCACCACCATATATTCAGCCATCAAAATAGCTGTTAAAAATAAAGGTAAACTTTCAAAACTGTTTTGTTGTACCGCATTTGCCCGAGCAGCGATACCCTTTGTATTAGCAAGAAAATCTCTTGGGTTCTGATTATCGACGGGTTGAAAACCGCCTTTAAATTTTGCAATTACGGTAAATGCGTATGGCAGCAAACATGCCACTAAAATAATATAGATAATGCTGCTGATGCCGTGCATAGTGCCATCCATCACTGAAAATACTGTTGATCATGCTATCATAACTGATCGTTTTTACCTGAAATTTTATGCAATCGCATGTCATCACTGATTTATAGGGCTATGTATGCAACAACCTGATCAAAAAGAATTGTTTGATGTCTTAGAAAAGCAAAAGAAGAATCAGCTTCAGGTAGACCTCATATTTAAAATTGTATTACCTATCGTCGCTTTTTTACTGAGTGTAATTTGTGCAAATTTAAATTGGCAATCGACACTGGGTACCTTTGTGATTTTAACGATTGCCTTTATTGCTGTAGGTATTAAAAGGCTTACCTTATGGCATTGGCTGATTGTAATTAGCTTATATTGCCTCGCAGATAATTACTTGAGTTATGGTCAGCTTGATTTAACTCACCTACGTTTACAACTTGGCACTATGCTTGTTTTTGTAGGTATGGTTGGAATCGGCCGCCCTTATATAGACCGCTGGTTTATGAAAAACCGTTAATAATAAAAAAGCGCCATAGGGCGCTTTTTTATTATTCAAGAATTATGCAGGCTTACGTAGATCTTTACGTAAAATTTTACCTACATTTGATTTTGGTAGTTCATCCATAAACTCAACATAACGAGGGCGTTTGTAGCCTGTTAAGTTTTCTTTAGCAAAGTTCAAAACTTCTTCAGTCGTTAAGCTTGGATCTTTTTTCACAATAAAGAGTTTTGGCACTTCACCTGATTTTTCATCTGGAACACCAATGGCTGCAACTTCCAATACTTTTGGATGTTTAGCAATAACTTCTTCGATTTCACTCGGGTAAACGTTAAAGCCAGAAACCAAAATCATATCTTTTTTACGGTCTACAATTTTTGTATATCCACGGCTGTCCATTACACCAATGTCACCAGTACGGAAGAATCCATCGGCTGTCATCACTTTAGCGGTCTCATCCGGACGGTTCCAATAACCTTTCATGACCTGAGGACCACGGATTGAGATTTCGCCTTGTTCACCTAAAGGTACTTCTTTTCCATCATCATCCAAAATTGCAACATCGGTTAACGGTAATGGAATACCAATCGTACCGCTAAATTCAGTCGATGTCGGTGGATTCGCAGTTGCTACTGGCGAAGTTTCTGATAAACCATAACCTTCGATAATGGTTGTACCCGTAATTTTCTTCCAAGCTTCTGCTGTAGAAGGTAAAACTGCCATACCACCGCCCATCGCCATTTTTAAATTGCTATGGTCGAGTTGCTTAAACTCTTCATTATTTACTAAAGCATTAAATAATGTATTTACTGCTGGGAAAAATGATGGTTGATATTTGCGCAATTCATTAATTACGGCAGGTAAATCACGAGGGTTTGGAATTAAGATATTTGCCTGTCCTTTGTACATACCGTACATCGCACAAACCATGAATGCAAAAATATGATAAAGCGGTAATGCGCAAACAATACGGTCGCCTTTCGCCCCATCATTTGCACCAAATTTACTTTGGAAAATACCATCACACTGTAAAAGGTTAGCAACCAAATTACGGTGAGTCAGCTCAGCACCCTTTGAAACGCCCGTTGTACCACCCGTATATTGAAGCACGGCTGTATCGCTTAAAGTTAAATTCGGACGTTTGTAATTGCTTGGATTTTCTTTATTTAATGCGCTATTAAATTTAACATGGCCCGGAATGTTCCAAGCTGGAATTTGTTTACGCACTTTACGCAAAACAAAATTGACTAAAGTACCCTTAAGTGTACCCAACATGTCTCCAACAGAAGCAACTACAACATGCTTGACTGGAGTTTTACCTAAAATACTTTGGTAAACGCTTGCAAAGTTCTCGATAATGACAAGAACTTCAGCACCTGAGTCATTTAACTGATGCTCAAGCTCACGTGCAGTATATAGCGGGTTAACATTCACTAAAATTAAACCAGCACGGAAAACCGCCAAAGCCACTACAGGATACTGCAATACGTTTGGCATCATCACTGCCACGCGAGTTCCTTTTGCTAACCCCAAATTTTGCAAATAGGTCGCGAATTTACGGCTTGCAAGCTCCAACTCGTTAAATGACATGGCTTTATCCATAAAGATAAAGGCATCACGAGAACCAAATTTCTGGAAATTACGCTCAAAAATATCAACAATTGAGGTATTTTCTGCAGGCAATGCTACTGTTTCTGGTATCCCTGTCTTTTGGTATTCTGCAAACCAAATCTTTTCCATAATGCCATTATCTCCGATTCGTAATCCTTAGTAATAACTGTTATTCAATGCCCCAGCTATTCTTTAGCTTCTTGGTGCCAGAACATATTTAAAACTTATTGGCACATTCATGACACTTTCGAACAAGATTATGAGACAGAAGTTTTGACAATTTGTCCCTGTCAAATTTTTTGCATGGAGTACAAATTACGTACTCCAAATTGCTGCCCTTTTAATCATTATTCAATACCAACAAGTTCAGTTCATTGCTTGAACTTGTTGCCATATATAGCGTATTTATGTTGCCAGACGCTAGCTTTATCTCTGAATCAACAGTTTATTTGCTTTTTGATATCCACGTGGTAAGAGCTGACCTTTCGAAGCACGTTTACCCATGTATTTTTGTAGATCATCACCTTTTAATTTCAGATGTTGTTGACCTGCAACCACCTGAATTATTTCATCTAGGTTCAAGGTTGTCATGAATAAAATCTGCTCTTTAGCTTCAAGTTGTATCAACTTATTACCTTTACCTTTATTTAAATTTGGTAATTCTGCCAAATCTAAAATTAATAAACGCCCTGCAGAGCTGAGCACAGCCAAATGTGTCATGTTTTGTGCAGAGATAAGCGGTAAAGCTTTTGCCTTATCAGGCACTGTTAAGAATGTCTTACCAGCTTTGGCATTTGTATCTAACTGTTTAACTTGAGTTTTAAAACCATAACCCGCTGAACTTGCAGCAATTAGTTCAGATTCATCATCATCTAAATAAGCCTGAATAAACGCTACCCCACTTGCTGGAGATAGTTTCGAACTTAATGGATCACCTAAGCCTCTGGCTGAAGGTAAGCTACTAATTGGTAAAGCATAACTACGCCCTGTTTCATCAAGGAAGTAAACTCGTTGATTGGTTTTACCTACTGCATGGCTTAAATATTGATCCCCTGCACGGTAATTTAGGTTTTCAGCATCAACATCTGCGCCTTTTGCTGCACGAACCCAACCCGCTTCTGATAAAACGACTGTTACCGCTTCAGCTGGCATTAAATCTTGTTCTTTAATTTGAACAGCTTCAGCACGTGCAACAATTGGAGAACGGCGTTCGTCACCAAACTTTTTCGCGTCCTCTTTTAGTTCGCCAATAATCAGATTTTTCAAAGACTCAGGATTTTCCAATTGTTCACGAATAATGGCAGCTTTTGCAGCGAGCTCATCTTGCTCGTGACGGATTTCCATCTCTTCAAGCTTTGCCAAATGTCGTAATTTCAGCTCTAAAATCGCTTCTGCTTGTATTTCATCAATATTGAAATGTTCCATCAATACTGGCTTAGGCTGATCTTCTTCACGAATAATACGAATCACTGTATCAATATCAAGATAAGCAATTAACAAACCCGCCAAAATATGCAGGCGCTTTTCAATACGATTTAAATGATATTGTAAACGGCGAGTTACCGTTTTTTTACGGATTTCGATCCATTCAAGCAAGATACGGCGAATCGATTTAACTTGAGGACGACCATCCTCACCAATCATGTTCAAATTAACACGATAGCTTGACTCTAAATCGGTGGTCGCAAATAAATGGCTCATCACTGCTTCCGCATCAATACGGTTAGAACGCAGCACAATCACCAGTCGTGTTGGGTTTTCATGATCAGACTCATCACGTATGTCCACCACCAATGGTAGCTTTTTAGCCTGCATCTGATCGGCAATTTGAGTAATCACTTTAGAGCCAGATACTTGATACGGTAACTCAGTAATCACGATTTCATGCTTTTCAACGGTATAAACCGCACGCATGCGATAACTACCACGACCAGTGGTCTGGATTTTAAGCAACTCTTCTGGCGGAGTAATAATTTCAGCTTTGGTTGGTAAGTCTGGAGCCGGAATATATTCAGCTAATTTCTCATCTGAAGTTTGTGGGTTACGAATTAAGGCAATCGTTCCTTTAATCACTTCACGTAAATTATGCGGAGGAATATCGGTTGCCATACCTACAGCAATACCGGTTGTACCATTGAGTAGAATATTCGGAATACGCGCTGGCAATGTAATAGGTTCTTTTAATGAACCATCAAAGTTATCTTGCCATTCAGTTGTGCCCTGACCTAACTCATTTAACAATAGCTCACTGTAAGCCGAAAGCTTGGCTTCTGTATAACGCATTGCAGCAAATGACTTAGGATCATCTGGTGCTCCCCAGTTACCTTGACCTTCAATTAAGGGATAACGATAACTAAAAGGCTGAGCCATTAAGACCATGGCTTCATAACAAGCCGAGTCACCATGTGGATGGTATTTACCAAGTACATCACCCACAGTACGCGCTGATTTTTTAGGCTTACCACTATTTTTTAAGCCTAGTTCGCTCATCGCATAGACAATACGGCGCTGTACAGGCTTTAAGCCATCACTGATATGCGGCAATGCACGGTCCATAATGACGTACATGGCATAATTCAAGTAAGCCTGTTCAGTAAATTCGGCTACAGAGCGGTTTTCTGTCGCATGATGCGCAAGGCTGGTCATAGTCAGCTTATCTTCCAAATCAGTCGTTATTTTAAGTGTGTATTATGCTAAGTGGGCTATGTTACAGACACAAGAGGGACTCTGTCACCTGAGCGTCAAATTATGTCTTATCTCTCTATATTTTTAGTTACTTGCTATAAAGTTAGGCAAAAACTATAGCCCGATCGACTCTAATCTTTTACCTTGAGTCTCTTCACCTAATATCAAAATAACCAATGCCACAGCAAGTAAAACGACAGTAAACATCATAAAAACGTGATTAAACCCGTTTTTAGTGACCATCATATGAGTCACGACGATTGGCGCTACAATGCCACCAATACGCCCCATTGCCGATGCCCAACCCGAACCAAAGGCACGAATGTTGGCCGGATATTGTTCTGGTGTATAGGTATATAACACTCCCCATGCACCCAAATTAAAGAATGACATGAGACAACCCCAAAACATAATGCTATTTACGCTGTCGGCTTGTCCAAAGAAATATGCAGATAAGGCACAAAAACCGATAAATGCCGCGAGTGTAATTTTTCGACCTAAGCGTTCAACAAACCAAGCAGCCGCTAAGTAGCCAGGTAGTTGCGCCAAAATCATAAGCAATACATATTCAAATGATTTAACAACATCGTAGCCTTGTTTCACCAATAGACTTGGTAACCAAGTAAAGATCCCGTAATAGGAATACACAATTCCAAACCAAATCAGCCAGAGCATTAAACTTCTACGAGCAAATTGACCACTCCAGAGCTGTTTAAATGAAACTTTTTGTCGCATCGCCACAGGTACGACTTCAATATGGTGAACTATTTGCACGCATGCTTCAGCTTCTAGTTTTTGTACCAGTGCATGCGCCTCTTCAATACGTCCACGGTTAATCAGGTAAGGTATCGACTCAGGGACTTTTTTCCAAATCACTAAAATATAAAGAAGGGGTAGGCCGCCCATAAGAAAGGCTATATGCCAGCCAAATTTAGGAATAATAAAATAAGAAATGAGCGCTGCGACTAACCAGCCTAATCCCCAAAAACTTTCAAGCAGAACAATAAATCGGCCACGAACATGAGCAGGAACATATTCACTGACCAGTGTGACTGCTACAGGTAACTGACCACCTAGTCCAAGACCAACAATAAACCGAAAAATTAATAGCCACTTTAGATCAGGAGCAAAAGCACATAAAGCTGTAGCAATACTATAAATGGCCATCGTAATCGCAAATACCGTTTTCCGGCCAAAACGATCTGCCAAGGCACCAGAACAAACTGCACCAATAGCCATGCCTACAAAGCCAATACTGACAATCCAACCGCTTTCAGCTGGTGTTAATGACCAGTCTTTAACAAGCGTTGTCATAATAAAAGCAATAATGCCGGTATCCATCGCATCAAACATCCACCCCAACCCTACTACCCATAAAAGCGTGTAGTGAAATTTGCCGATTGGGAGATTTTGTATACGTGAAACCAGATCCATAGGATTAACTCTACTGGAAAGATTAAGTGAGCAAGACCATATATAGAATTGTTATATCATGCCCACATCAAGTTCTGAATGATTAATGTTCGTCGGTAGAAGAAGCCGACTCTGCATCATCATCTTTATAAATAAATTTAGGCATTTCCAAACCAAAATAAATGGCAATCAAACGTAAGGTAAAGCCGAAAATTAGGGTCGAAATAACAGTTAACTCTAGACTTAATCCTATATCCTGACAGATCCAATAACAGATCACTGCCACAAAAGAAATACTCGCGTAAAGTTCACGGCGGAAAACAAATGGCACATCGTTACATAAAATATCACGTAAAATACCACCTGAAACTCCAGTCAAAACACCTGCTACGGCTGAAACGACAAAGCCATGCCCCATTTGTAAGGCAATCTGACAACCAATAATGGTAAAGCCAATCAAACCTAAAGCATCAAGTACCAAGAAAATGTTATGTAAATGGCGCATCCATTTAGCAATAATTATGGTAACAAAGGCAGCGCAACACGTTAAAACTAAATATTCAGGATGCTTCACCCACGTTAAAGGATAGTGCCCAAGTAGTACATCACGGACAGAACCACCACCTAAGGCCGTTACACAGGCAATCAGTACGACACCGAACCAGTCCATACTCCGTCGCCCAGCAGACAATGCTCCAGTCATAGCTTCGGCAGTAATCGCAATAATATAAATAACGGTGAGTAACATTGCCCTTTCCTTCAGGCCAAACGGTGGGCGTATTTTAAGATAAACTTATAGGAATTGTGCACAGCATTGTTTAAATTTTTTTCCTGAACCGCAGATACAAGGCTGTTTCATAGTGACTTGCATATCGACCGTTGGATCAAGGAAAAACCATTGCTGCTGGTGATACACAAAATGTGAAACTTCATGGTGGATTTGAGCACTTTTTCCATCATGATAATGAGCCTTGAACTCCACCTGTGCATGAGTCTTATCCAACTTTTCTTTGGCTTGGATGACTTCCAAACCCAACCATTGATTTTGTTTACTCCAGTCACGGATTGCCTCTTTATCAAGAGCAGATTGCTGTCCTAGTGCTGTGGTTTGAACAATATAATCAATTTGTTGTAATGCAAAAGCACTATAGCGGGAACGCATAAGCTGCTCCGCTGTCAGGGCTTTTGCTGTACCTAAATATAAAGGCTCACAACATTCTGCATAACTGCCCTTTCCGCATGGACAAATTTGTTCTGTCATTAAGTTTCTCAGAAAAAAGATTTACCAAATTTTGGCTAGATGGACGGCGACATGGATGTCGCCTGTTGGTCAGGGGTTACAGGGATGTACCCTCTGACCAACAAAGATTTTTGTTACTTTTCATCTTTGAAAAGTAAGGAGGTTTGCCTAATCAAACTTAATCGAGTCTAAATCACCTTATGAGGCTGTATGGCAAAATAACTCTTTAATTGTATTAAAAATTAATCTTTTGATTCATCTTGTTCGATAGAAACAATATGAACTTTCTCGATCTTGTGACCTTCCATAGTTACAACTTCAAAGCGATAACCATCCGCTTCCACAGTTTCACCATTTTCAGGTAAACGACCTAAATGGAATAACAAATAACCCGATAAAGTAGAATATTGTTCACTTTCATCTACCAAGTCACGACCAAGTAAAAGAGATACGTGGCGAATGTCGGTTGAACCTTCAAGTATTAAAGAACCATCTTCTAAGCTTTCAGCTGCCGCATCTAGTTCGTCTTCATCAGGGAACTCACCTGCAATAGCTTCTAAAATATCAATTGGTGTCGCAATACCTTCAATTGAACCATATTCATTTAGAACAATGGCCATTTGCAAAGGAGCCTGACGTAATTGTTCCATCACCATAAGCACTTGAGCATTTTCATGCACAATAACTGGTTCACGTAAGTGCTTTTGGAAATCGACAACACCCGTTTCAATAAAGTTATTTAAAACTTTATGCGTAAGCGCGATACCTTCAATATTATCAAGTTCACCACGAGCAACAATTAAACGTGAATGTGTCATCGACATTAAACGTTCTTTCAAAACTTCCGGTTCATCGTCTAAATCAATCCATTCAAGTTCAGGTCGTGGAGTCATCACCGACTTTACTGGACGTTCAGATAATCCAAGTACACCTTGTACAAGCACACTGTGGTAAACACCGTTTTCTTCGTCAAAAACTTCATCGGCAAAAGCTTGTGTAGCCAATACATCTTCGTTATCAGCCGTTTGGGCATCGGAAGTAGAACTGCTATTTTTACTGCCTAACATACGTAAAACTGCAGATGCTGTGCGATAACGTAAATCTGTAGTAGTGACTAGCTTTTCTTGATTGCGGCGCATGGTTTGGTTGATCATTTCGACTAAAATCGAGAAACCAATCGCAGCATATAAGTAACCCTTCGGAATATGGAAACCAAAACCTTCCACCACCAAAGAGAAACCAATCATCATTAAGAAGCCAAGACACAGAATAACGACTGTTGGGTGCTTATTTACAAAGTCCATGAGTGGTCTCGAAGCCCACAACATGATACCCACAGCAATCACAACAGCAACCATCATCACTGACAGCTCTTTGACCATACCCACCGCAGTAATTACGCTGTCTAATGAGAATACGGCATCAAGCACAACAATCTGGACAATAACCATCCAGAACGCGGCATGGACTGGATTATCTTCTTTATGAAGCTGTTTACCTTCCATTCGCTCATGCAATTCCATGGTGCCTTTAAATAACAAGAACACACCACCGAATAATAAAATCAAATCACGACCAGAAAATGGATGATCAAAAATATGGAAAAGCGGTTGAGTGAGTGTCACAACCCAAGCAATTGAAGCCAAGAGGACAAGACGCATTCCCAAAGCGAGTATTAAACCCACTATACGTGCCTTAGTACGTTGTTCTGGCGGTAATTTTTCAGCCAAAATAGCAATAAAGACGAGGTTATCGATCCCTAGTACGATTTCAAGAACAATTAATGTAGCTAAGCCTACCCAAGCAGACGGATCAGACATCCATTCAAAGATCATTGATCCTGCTCCTGTGCTGGGTGGATTTTATCTTTATTGGGCAACGCAACAGGCGTACCTAGACAAAGGGGGAATAATGTTTTTTTAGGACAAGAAATTAAAACGGAGCGACTACAACCACTACCCATATTTGTTCATATGTTGTTAAACGAATTTTCAGTATAGGCAAGATTTAACATAAATTCATCATTTTTATTTGATCATTATATGTATTCACCAAACCCATACAAAACATGGGTCTTTCCTATAAAACTGCTTATAAAGTTGTCATATTTTTTGCTTAGTGTAGACAAGAAATATGAACGTGATAAGGTGAAAATAAAGCAATGAATAGCGTATTAACAATGGCAGTAAACGATTCACCAATAACATCTGTAAAAACAACACAACCTCTTATTGCATTATATTGTGGCTCACGAGCAGGAAATAAGCCGATTTATCGAGAAAAGGCAATTGAATTAGCCAGCGGAATAGCTGAACAAGGTTTTGGTTTAGTCTACGGCGGTGCCAGCATTGGTTTAATGGGCCAAGTTGCAGAAAGTGTGCTTGCACATGGTGGAGAAGCTGTAGGTGTCATTCCTGAATTTATGCTTGATTATGAAGTCGCACATGCAGGACTAACCGAATTGCATGTGGTCGAAACTATGCATGAGCGTAAAGCCATGATGGCAGAGCGTGCAAGTGCATTTATTGCATTACCTGGGGGTTTAGGAACATTCGAAGAAATTTTGGAAATTGCGACTTGGGGCCAACTCAATCAGCACCAAAAACCCATGATTTTATATAACGTAAATGGTTTTTATAATCCATTAATTGCCCAGCTAGATCATGCGGTTCAAGAGGGTTTCCTTCCCCTTCAACACCGAGCAAAATTAATTGTATGTGAAGAAATCGATCAAATTTACAACGTCATCCGAAACTTAAAAATGCCAAAGAGATTTGTTGTGTAAACTCTCCTCTCCCAATAAAAAAGCGGTTCTTCCGCTTTTTTTGTTTTCACTATTTTCACCGTTGCCTTCAAGAGCAATTAGATTTAGTAAAGGGGTACTCAACATTGTCTTACTTTTTTTACTTTCAATTTGTTTTAAACTAGACCAAAACGTTAACTTTCAAATGTTATGAATGCCACGCCGACTCACCAAGCCTTGCAACCTGAATATCGCTTACTCGTACTTTTGGTGTCTATTGGCTTTTTTATGCAGGCATTAGATACCACAATTGTAAATACTGCTATTCCTGCAATGGCACACCATTTAAATGAAGACCCATTACGTATGCATAGCGTGGTGGTGGCTTATGTTTTGTCGGTTGCTGCCTGCATTCCTTTAAGTGGATGGTTAGCCGATCGGTTTGGCGTTAGAAATACATTTTTATCAGCAATTATTATTTTTACTTTAGCGTCTTTGGGGTGTGGGCTGTCTCAAAATCTGAATGAACTTTTATTTTTCCGTGTCATTCAGGGTGTGGGAGGAGCACTATTACTCCCCGTTGGCCGTTTATCACTTTTAAAAATTATTCCCCGAACTCAATTCCTAGCTGCTATGAGCCTCATGAGTCTGGCAGGTTTACTTGGCCCTCTCGCAGGTCCAACATTAGGGGGCTGGTTAGTTGAAGTGGCAACTTGGCACTGGATTTTTCTTATTAATATTCCAATGGGTGTACTCGGTATATTAATGACATTAAAGGTCATGCCAAATGTAAAAGAACCTACGGTTAAAACCTTTGATCTTATGGGGTTTGTGCTCTTGGTGGTTGCAATGATTGGCTGGTCTTTAGGTATTGAACATCTTGCCTCTCCTGAATATTCCAAATGGTTCAGTATTTCTTTATTAATAGTTGGAGTAATTTCAACGCTTTGGTATGCCTATCATTCCCATACTCATCAAAATGCATTATTCCGTAGTCGATTATTTAAAAATAAAATTTTCGCAATTGGGATTTTAGGTAATTTCTTCGCTCGCTTTGGTGGTAACGCTTTACCTTTCGTCATACCACTCATGTTGCAAGTGGCTTTTGGATTTGAACCATTTATTGCGGGTTTAATGATGATTCCACTAGTGCTAGGTTCACTTTTTTCTAAGCCGATTGTTAGACCTATTATTCAGAAAATGGGATATCGCCGCTTTCTATTAATTAACACCACATTAGTGGGACTATGTATTGCGTCTTTTGCGATTATGACGGTCGACACGCCTACTTGGTTTAGGACCCTACACTTTTTCTTGTTTGGTACATTAAACTCATTACAATTTGTAGGGATGAATACGCTGACTTTAAAAGACTTGCCTCAACAAGATGCAAGTAGTGGGAATAGTTTCTTATCAATGATTATGATGCTGTCTATGAGTATCGGTGTTGCATTGGCAGGTACACTCATTAATGTATTTACCAATTACTATGGTACAGCCCATGTCACAACAGCATTTCATGTCACCCTAGTCTGTCTAGGCTGTATTAATATCATTACTGCGCTTATATTTTGGCAAATTCCAAAAAATACACCTGTGTAAGCAGTTGCATTTTTAGCATAGTTTCTCGTTCGTAAATCACGCTATGATGTGAGCTTCATCTTGATACTGAGTTTTGCATGACCAAGCTGGCAAAAACCTTTTCTGCACCACGCTACAACACCGTAATCGGTATTGTTTTAGCTTGTGTCATGGGGGTTCTCACTTACTTCGGTCTGTTCTACCAACAAAAAGCAATTGCTCAAGATTATCCAGTTCAAGGCTTTGATATTTCTCATCATCAAGAAGAGATTAACTGGAAAAAAATATCACCCCAAAAATTCCAGTTCGTTTATTTAAAAGCGACTGAAGGCGGTGATTATAAAGATCCCAAATTTCAAGAAAACTGGTTAAAAGCACGCGAACATGGATTTCATGCAGGGGCTTATCATTTTTATCGTCTATGTCGTGATGGTAAAACACAGGCCGAAAATTTTATCGCAACTGTTCCCAAAAAAGTCGATGCGCTTCCGCCTGTTATCGATCTCGAATATGACAGCAACTGTATAAATGCCCACACCAAAGAACAATTACTTAAAGAAATAGGCATTATGCATGACCGCTTAAAACAGCATTATGGCAAACAACCTATCTTTTATATCTCCAAAACTTTTTACCATATTGTTTTAATAGGGAATTTCCCTAATACCCCACTTTGGGTTAGAGATTATGAAGGAAAACCTGAACTGAAAGACAAAAGAAAATGGCTCTTTTGGCAGCATAGTAATCAGGGTAAAATTGAAGGTATGACAAAGCCAGTAGACTTAAATGTTTATGAGGGTTCAGTCAAAGAGTGGCATCAATTTTTACAGCAACAAGGCATCGTGAAAGCACAATAATATGCGCAAAATCATTCATATCGATATGGATGCCTTTTATGCATCGGTCGAATTGCGAGAGCGTCCTGATTTAAAGCATCTTCCTGTCGTTATCTCTTCGCATCATCCGCGCGCTGTAATTGCGGCAGCTTCTTATCCTGCCCGTGAGTTCGGTTTACGCTCTGCTATGTCTATGAGCCAAGCAAGAAAACTATGCCCTCAAGTTGTTATTATCGAACCTAATTTTGAAAAATATCGTACAGTCTCGGCTCAAATCCATTCAATCTTTCAGCAGTATACTCTTCTCATTGAACCTTTATCGCTTGATGAAGCATATTTAGATGTCACTGAGAATTTAAAACAAATCGCGAGTGCAACCGAAGTGGCTATGCATATTCGGGAAGATATTTTTAGACTAACAGGACTGACCGCCTCGGCTGGTGTAGCACCTAATAAATTTTTGGCAAAAGTCGCGTCTGACTGGAATAAACCGAATGGTTTATGTGTAATAAAACCATCTCAAGTTGCTACTTTTATTCAAGACCTTCCACTAAAAAAGATTCCTGGCGTGGGTAAAGTTACTCAAGAAAAACTCCAACAGCTTGAATTGCACACTCTAGGTGACTTGCAAAAAATTGAAGAAGCGGTTTTAGTTCATCACTTTGGTAAATATGGGCAACAGCTTTATTTATACGCCCAAGGTATTGATAACCGCCCTGTTCAAGCTGAACGTGCTCGTCAGCAAATTTCGAAAGAAACCACATTTGATAGTGATTTAACCCTAACTCAGTGCCAACCTTATTGGCATGGCTTAGCTGAAAAAGTTTGGCAAAGTTTAGAGAAAAAACAACTCCATGCTCGTGGTGTAAATATTAAACTCAAACTTAAAAATTTTCAGACTTTACAACACAGTAAAAGTTTTAAAACTCCAATCCATTCTCAACAAGATTTGATTCAAGTTTTATTCTTACTTTTAAATGAAATGCATATTCCCGAAAACTTCCAATTTCGTCTTATTGGAATTGGTGTTTATCAGTTACAGACCAAAGCTGACGACTGCCAACTTTCATTATTATAATTGATGTTTTTTTATTCAAAAGAACAAGTTTTAGACAAAAACAGTTACCTTTTGATCAAAAATTACAGTAATCTAATTAGCGCATATTCATTACCCATGTATTTGCAACATGCCAAAGCAACCTTACTTTCGGCATATCGTCCTGTGATTGGCGTGACGACCAAATCCGAATATTACAGGGCTCTTCTGATACATGGCTTAGTTTTTTTCATCACAATAATCTACTTAAATTCCTTTGTACTTGCTTGCACCAACCCTGCATCTATTCATAAAATCAAAGCTATTCAATAAATACACTTTAGAGCATTTTTATGACGGTAAAACGTTTACACGTGACTTCACGCTACTGCGAAGTTGCGATTTCAGGTAATTTAGTCCATTTAGCAGGCCAACTCGCTGATGACACCAGTGTAGACATTACGGCACAGACTCAACAAACTTTAGACAATATTGATCGCTTACTTGCTGAAGCTGGTACAGACAAAAGTCATATTCTTTCAGTCATGATTTTTCTAAAAGATATTGAAACAGACTATGCAGCCATGAATGCTGTATGGGATGCATGGATTAGCAAAGAAAATCCACCTGCTCGTACTTGTGTGGAGTCTAAACTTTACGCACCTGACGTACTAGTAGAAATGACTGTCGTTGCGGTACTTCCATAGTTCTTATTGGTTTTAATCAATAAAAAAAATGAGCAATATTTACAGTAATATTGCTCATTTTTTTAGTTCAAAAAATTCTAATATCAGTATTTTATTCAAATCGTCTTTAATAAATCCTAAAATCAAAATTTTATAATGTCTACTTGTTAAGACTTCACAAAAGCATTTGAGATTCGCTCTAACTGCGGCGTGGCATGTAAAGTTGCCATCTCTGATTCAGGGGTCAATAAATCTCTTCTTAAATCATTATAATCAGGCACACTGCTGTAGCGCAGTACACGGTAACCCGCAAGTTGTAATAAACGGCGTTCATACTGCTGATGTGCACGACGTAAACCATTTTCTTCAAGCATAACCACCACAAAAACTTGGTAATTTTGATCAAGTACTACAAAGTCAGCCGTCATATTTTGATATTTTCGACGGGTGTGAGCATATTTAGTTGTTAATAATGCATCAAATGAGACATGAGCTAATACAGTAAATTTAGGAAATACTGTTTGTAAGCGAGTAAGAGTCATTTGCTCATGACTACTTAATACAGCACGGCGCTTTAAAGCACTGTCTTGTTGGTGTTTTCTTGAGAGGCTTTTCGCCGCCATAATGACAGTCAAAAAGAGTAGTAAGATCGTAATTAAATAGTACATGGGTCTAATCCTTTAAGTTTTTTATAATGATTTTGCTAGATCACGCTTTGTTTTAATTGATAACGACACAGCCGTTTTTTAAAAGGTTCACTTAGTAATTTCACTTGTAGTTATCAAGCTTGGCTTAAATTTAGCCACTCTCAACATTATTTATAATCATAGAGTCAACAACAATCAAGTGCAGCTCGTCAGATTTTAGATATTTATCATTATTCGTTACGTTTTTTGTACTTTAAATCTGCAAAAAATCTCACTATACGATTTAAATAACCTCATGAAAAACAAAAAAGGCTCTATTTAAGAGCCTTTTTTATCATTATCCACGTGCTTTTGACTTTGGTTTACTTTTCCCACCAAATGGTCTCTTCTCACCTGTTTCACGAGGAGGCAAACCAGTATGTTGCGTTAGTACTTGACCTTTTTGTGGACGCTTCTGATTTGAATGATTACTCGTTTGCTGGTTATTTCGTTTAACCGAATCCCCTGCCGTAGACGAGTTTTTCTTACGGGCAGATTTATATTCCCCTTCAGTACCTTTTGGCTGATAAGTCGGAATTAAATGCTGCTTTGAATTACCAATCAAATCGGCACGGCCCATTTCTTTTAAAGCTTCACGAAGTAATGGCCAGTTGTTTGGATCATGGTAACGTAAGAATGCTTTATGCAGACGACGGCGTTTCTCACCTTTTACAATATCAACTTTTTCAGTATAACGAGCAACTTTAGCAAGCGGGTTCTTGCCCGAATAATACATGGTGGTTGCAGTTGCCATTGGTGATGGATAGAACGTCTGTACCTGATCGGCACGGAAACCATTCTTTTTCAACCAAATAGCAAGGTGCATCATGTCATAATCAGAAGTACCGGGATGCGCAGCAATAAAGTAAGGAATTAGATACTGCTCTTTTCCTGCTTCTTTACTGAAACGGTCAAACATTTGTTTGAAACGATCATACGTACCAATACCCGGTTTCATCATCTTAGATAACGGGCCTTGCTCGGTATGTTCAGGCGCAATTTTTAAATAACCACCCACGTGGTGTTGCACCAGCTCTTTGACATATTCAGGGTTCAATACTGCAAGGTCATAACGTAAACCTGAACCAATCAGAATCTTCTTCACACCTTTAATTGCACGTGCTTTACGGTAAAGCTGTACTAATGGCGCATGATCGGTATGCAAGTTTTGACAAACGCCTGGATAAACACAAGAAGGTTTACGACAGTTCTTTTCAATTTCTGGGTCCTTACAATGCAAACGGTACATGTTTGCCGTTGGACCACCTAAATCAGAAATAATACCGGTGAAATTTGGTGCTGTATCACGAATTTTTTCAATCTCACGTAAGATCGAATCTTCCGAACGGTTTTGAATAATACGTCCTTCATGTTCTGTAATTGAACAGAATGTACAGCCGCCAAAACAGCCACGCATAATATTGACCGAGAATTTGATCATATCAAATGCAGGGAAACGCGCATCACCATAAGTAGGATGTGGCAAACGTGCATAAGGTAAATCAAACACATAATCCATTTCCTCAGTAGTTAGAGGAATTGGAGGTGGGTTAATCCACACATCACGCTCACCATGGCGTTGAACCAACGCACGGGCATTACCAGGGTTGGTTTCAAGGTGCAAAATACGGTTTGCATGTGCATAAAGCACTTGATCATTAGCTACTTCTTCAAAAGAAGGCAAACGGATTACTGCCAACTCTCGTGGTGGTAATTTGTGTTTAATTGCTTTTGACGGTGCTGGCTTTAATTGAACGATTTGAGTATCGTCATCGAGTTTGTCGCCTTCACGTACAATCGGATTTGCAACAATCTCTTTTTGGAAATTTTGGTACTGAGCTAAAGAGTTACCCTTTTCTTTTTCAACCTCACAGCCATCAATATCTTCTGTCATGACATATGGATTAATAATTGGGTCAACACGCCCAACCGTATCTACATCATTACTCGCAACTTCAACAAACTTCGCTTTTGATGCTTTGTTGTGTTTATTAATAATAAATGCCGTACCACGAACATCTGTAATCTCGTGGATTTTTTCACCTTTAGCCAAACGATGCATCACATCAATAATGGCACGCTCACCATTACCATACATCAGCAAATCGGCTTTTGAGTCCATCAGAATCGAACGACGGACTTTATCTGACCAATAATCATAGTGTGCAATACGACGTAAACTTCCTTCAATACCACCTAATAACACTGGTACATCTGGGAAAGCTTCACGACAACGCTGGCAATATACTGTTGCAGCACGGTCAGGACGTTTATTTGGCTCATTGTTTGGAGAATATGCATCATCAGAACGGATTTTACGATCTGCCGTATAACGGTTAATCATCGAATCCATATTACCTGCGGTTACACCCCAAGCAATCGTTGGCTTACCTAAAACGCGGAAGCTTTCAACATTGGTCCAATCTGGCTGCGCAATAATTCCGACACGAAAACCTTGTGCTTCAAGTACCCGCCCAATCACACCCGATACAAATGATGGGTGGTCAATATAAGCATCTCCACAGACTAAAATAAAGTCACATGCATCCCAGCCGAGTTGGTCCATTTCTTCTCGTGACATCGGCAAAAATGGCGCTGGTTCAAAACACGACGCCCAATATTTGTCGTAATCAAACAGCGCTTTTGGCGCAGTTTGCATGGTATAAGCGGTAGACATGGCTTGCGAATCTCGGCTAGCAGATGAAGGAGAGACATCTAAAGATGAAAGCCGATCATTTTAACATGAATTTCATTCATTTTCCTTGTTTATAAAACATACGAAAACAATAATATAGAAATTAATTTGATTAAAGTTTATCCAATATTTTTATTCTCAGAATAAATACGACGGAATAAAATCCGCCGTAGTCTTAACATAATTTAGTTATAGGTATTAGAACAAAGCTTTTGGCAAACGAATTTGAATAATCTCGTTATCATCAGCCAGTTTTGCGTTGCGTCCTGTTGAACCAGGGAAATTATTGTCATTTAGTACCGTGAGCGTTGTACCATTTTCAATAATCACATCTTCAATCGTTTCAAACGGGAAAGCAAAAACTTGTCCCGTACCAATATCCCCTGCTCTAGCTGTGCCATACAATATATTCGGGTTAGCAATTTTAATTAAATCGACTAAATCTTCACGGCTTACTAACTGACCTGACTCATTCAATTTAATACGGATTAATTTTTTATAGCCGCCTAAATTATTCTGAGTCGCATCACGCTCAATAATAATGCCTTCTTTATCATTAAAGAGTTGGAAGTCACCAATATTGGTTGCCTTGCTGTCTAATTGGAACCAATAATATTTCCCTGTATACGCTTTTTTCTTAATGTCGAATTGAGAAATCAGTAATTGTCTTTCCGTTTCCCGAATTGATTTAATTGGCTTTTCTATAAGCGGGTAAAGATACTGTCCATCTGGTGAAATTGCCATTCCTTCAAAACCACCACTTTGCTGAACCAAAGGCTCTACAAAATTAATTTGTGCTTTATTAAACTGATTTTGTGGTGAACGTAATTCTTGAGCCGGATTTAATGGATTAGGTAAAGGAATTGGGGCATCTAATAACACACCATCCGCTGAAAAATGAAGTAAATAAGGGCCAAACTCATCCCCAATCCAGTAAGTACCATCGCTAGTCCGTTGCATTGACTCTGGATCAAAATCAGCACCCGTTAATAAACGCTCAGGCGTGTTACCATTTACGATATTAAAAGGAATTAACTTGTTTGGATCACGCAATTGAATAAAGCTTTGTACAGTAACTTGCCCTGTACCTTTGGCTTTAGTTTTAAAATCAGGTTTTAATTTATAAATACGAAGCAAAAAGTCAGAAGAATTATCTTGGGTACCAAAACCATTATCGGCCATTGCCATATAGCTACCATCTTCATTTTTTAATGCAGCCGAAAAACCTTGTACAGGCTGGCCTTTAAATGGCGGATAAATTCCATTTGCACCTTTTACATATGCACCAGAGTCTGGGCCAGCAGCATAGGTTTCTACAGGCAATTTGGCAAAAGAAATTAAAGTTGGTTCGGTAACGTTTTCTGCAGGTGAAGTTTGTTCTTGATCGTTATCATCATTACATGCCGTCAATCCTAAACTGGCACAGCATAATAATGCGACTAAAGTTTTTTTGCTCATGATTTTATACACTTGGTAAAAAATTAAGCAAATTTAATCAACCTAATATGAAGTTTTAGCTTCAAAAAGATGAAATCTTTATGGCGAAAATATGACAAGCCCACTGCTCAATACAAACATAAATTAAATGTCTTCACTATAACGAATTAAAGTTTTGTTGGCTGATATTCTCCAGCAATTGCTGCTTTCAAAAAGTTCTGAAAGGTTGGGCATTCCATATGATTTTCGGCTGGACAGACAGCTGCATGTTGTAATCCTTGACTAATAAAATGTAATCGCTTTGCCATTTGCTCTAGTTGTTCAGCTTTATTTTTTAGTTTCTGACGATCAAGATCAGGCCGACCATCTTGTCCAAACATAGTAGCGATCTCATTTAAAGAAAATCCGGCAGCACGTCCTAAAGCAATAAGTGCCAGTTGATCAAGCACCTGCTTACTATACTGCCGACGTAAACCTTGCCGCCCAATCGACTTAATTAACCCCTTCTCTTCATAAAAACGTAGCGTAGCTGTTGTGACTTTTGCCTTCTTAGAAACTTCACCAATATCCATAACACCCTAATAAATTTATCACGTTTCATACGTATAAAAGCAAGGTGTAAAAATGAATACCTCCACATTGTTCTTTCAAGCTTTATGTCTTGGTATTGGTGCAACAGTTATTATGGATATATGGCTGTTAATACTAAAAATATTTAAGATCCCGACTTTAAATTTTTCCTTTCTCGGACGCTGGGTAGGTTGGATAGTTCAAGGAAAACTCATCCATCAATCTATCGCTCAAAGCCCTCAAATTCAGGGTGAATATTTATTGGGCTGGATTACTCATTATAGTGTTGGGATTATCTTTGCATTGAGCTTTCTTGTCATTGTCGGCTCAGATTGGCTCATTCATCCTCAGTTTTACTCAGCACTAATATTTGGTGTAGTCACTGTTCTAATTCCCTTTTTTATTATGCAACCGGCCATGGGTAGTGGTTTTGCTTCGTCAAAAACCCCGCACCCGTTTCTGAACTGTCTAAAAAGTTTACTGAATCATAGCTTTTTTGGCTGTGGTTTATATCTCACCGCAAAGCTATTTCAAATTTAAATAAAAAGGAAATTATCCATGAAAACTGTTGCCATTATTTACTATAGTCGCCAAGGACATACCCAATTTATCGCTCAGCAAATTCAAACTGGTATTTTAAGCCATCAAGATATTGAAGTAGATTTACTCAATGCCGAAGATCTTATCGAGAACCCAGAGACTCTTATCAAATATGATGGCTTAATTTGGGGATCTCCTACTTATTTAGGTGGCGTATCTTCCAAATTAAAACAACTCATGGATGCAACAGGGCCATTATGGAAAAAGCAGAATTTTAAAGGAAAATTAGCAGCTGGATTTACCGTTTCTTCTCTTCCCGCGGGTGATAAACAATCGACGTTAATTTCGATTTTTACCTTTTGTATGCAACACGGCATGCTCTGGGTCGGCAACCCGATTATGCCTGAACAACATCAAGGTATTCCTTATGCTCAAGCAGCCAACCGTCTCGGTTCATGGTCAGGCCTAATGGCTCAGGCTGAACACGGCAGTAATGCCGATAGGTTTGATGAAGGAGATATTAAAACTGCTCAACAATTTGGAGAAAATTTTGCATTAACCTTGAATGCTTATCAAGGAATATAAACCCATGAAAGCACAGAAACTTTTATTCCTCTTAATTTTATCGGGAATGATGTCTTTTATCGTTTCAGGTATTTCAACTTTTAAAGTAATAGGACTAAATCATTACTTCGTTTCATTGTGGATATCAGCTTGGATTATTGCATGGATATTGGCTTTTCCGAGTGTATTGATTTGTGCCCCTATAGCTCAGAAACTCGTTGATCTTGTATTTAAGAAAGTTAAAAAAGTACATCTGTAAGTTAAAACGTACAAAAGTTGCGGTGATTTGCGGATATTCAGCTTTAGTATTATTTCATAATATATGAATCATAGAGAGACAGGATGTCTCATTGAAGAAGAATAAGAACGCAGGAAGCGGTAGTTGACAGGAGTTAGCTACATAAAGCTGAATACGAAGGAACCTCGACAGGATGTCGGGGTTTTTTCATTTCAATTATACAAAATTCTTACTTTTTAGATGTGCTGAGCAACAGAACTAACATTGATCCTATAAGTACGGCTAAATACCATCATTTTATTTGAAACTTCATTATTGGTTTTGTATTTTGCTTACCCCATCTTTAACCCAAAATCGTTTTGAACCATCACAATTACACATCCTTGGTCTGAAATTTTTCATAATTTTCTTGATGATCATAATGACAGGATGTACAAGCTTAGGTCCTAATAGTGGCTCATTTGCTTGGCGTTCAAATAAGCTATCATCTGGTTTACAAAAAGCTTATTCCGTTCCACCGAGTACAGCGAATAGATTATCTCCTATGATTATTCAAAGTGCTGACAAATATAATGTTCCTCCACTTTTACTCGCGGCAGTTATCAGACAAGAGTCGAACTATAATAGTAATGCCCGCTCTCCGACTGGGGCTGTTGGTTTAACTCAAATTATTCCAAGCTATTGGCAACAAAATTGTGCTGGTAATTTGTATGATGAATCTACAAATATCCAATGTGGTGCTTATATTTTAAATCATTACTATCAAACCGCAGATAGCTGGTTCAAAGCCACGGCCTATTATAATGTTGGGCAAACAGGATATGAGCGAAGCTTCTGGACCCGCCACAAAGCGAAAAAATATGCTCGATCTATTAAGCACCATCAAAAAAACTTAAAAAGTGCCTTATAAATAAGCTTAAATAAAAGCCCATCAATGGATGGGCTTTTTTATGCGGTTAATTTTATTCATCAAATAAACCTTCAAATAAGACAGAAGACAAATAACGCTCCCCACTGTCTGGCAGAATAACAACAATAGTTTTACCAGCATTTTCAGGACGTTCTGCAATTTTTGCAGCAGCAGCCAGTGCAGCGCCACTTGAAATACCTACTAGAATACCTTCTTGGGTTGCACAGTTTCTCGCCCATTGAATTGCTTCTTCGCTACTCACTGGTAAGACTTCATCCACAAGGTCCAAATCAAGATTCTTTGGAATAAAGTTCGCACCAATTCCCTGAATTTTATGTGGTGCAGGTGTAATGTTTTCACCATTTTTGGTTTGAGTAATAATTGGAGACTCAGCAGGTTCAACTGCTACTGAATACAAAGGTTTATTTTGAACCTGTTCAAAGTAACGAGAAATACCTGTAATCGTACCGCCAGTACCAACGCCCGCAACTAAAATATCGACCTGCCCACCTGTAGCTTGCCAAATTTCAGGACCAGTTGTGTCTACATGGATTTGCGGATTTGCTGGGTTTTCAAATTGTTGTGGCAAGAAATAAAGATCTGGCTGTTCAGTTGCTAATCGTATAGCCACATCAACTGCACCTTTCATTCCTTTCGCGGGTTCAGTTAATACCAAATTAGCACCTAAAGCTTTTAATACTTTTCTACGCTCAAGGCTCATACTTGCAGGCATAGTTAGAGTAATTGAATAACCTTTTGCTGCAGCTACAAATGCCAATGCAATACCAGTATTACCACTAGTTGGCTCAACAATATGCATACCTTCTTTTAATACACCACGTTTTTCCGCATCTGCAATAAGTGCCGCGCCAATACGGCATTTCACAGAAAATGCAGGGTTACGGCTTTCCACTTTTGCTAATACGGTTGCACCCGTTTTAATCAAACGGTTAATACGTACTAAAGGTGTATTACCAATAGCTTCAGCATTATTGGAATATACAGCGATACCCAAATTGTTGGGAATTGGAAATTGCTGGTCGGTAGACATGTTGTATCCTTATTAGATTTGGAATGATTCTGAATCATTATAGGCTTGTCTAATAAACAGAAAAGTAGAAAAAGTTAAGTAATATAAAAAAACGACAGCTACATCTAATTTAGACAGAATAAAAAAATGAATCTATCAGATCATTAGAACTACCAAACCTCACCCTCTCGCCATTCTGCGCAAATACTATCGTCTTCTGAACGGTGTGATAGTAGATCTTTCATATGGATACTCAAAGGATATAGCATAATTTCATAGTCATCAGTCAGATAAGTAGATGTATCCTGTTTGATGTACAAATCTCCCCACCAAGTA
This sequence comes from Rhizophagus prolifer, assembly GCA_019425655.1. Classification (NCBI taxonomy): domain Eukaryota; kingdom Fungi; phylum Glomeromycota; class Glomeromycetes; order Glomerales; family Glomeraceae; genus Rhizophagus; species Rhizophagus prolifer. The sequence continues at coordinate 74,375 of NQWY01000005.1, forward strand.
GTCCAACCTAATTTTTTATAAAACGCTTCATCTTCTGGTTGTAATGCAGCAAGTTCATATTCCAAATCAGTTAATGCTTCAACTAAATATTTTAATAATTGTGATGCAAGCCCCTTACCTCTCATGGTGTAATCAGTGGTCACATACTCTACATAAGCAGTTTTTACATTGGAGCTACCATTTATAGCAAAAACTCTATCCGTCCATAAGGCATGTGAAAC
>NQWY01000006.1:0-42082 GCA_019425655.1 Rhizophagus prolifer
CACATTAAACCAAGCGGTTATTGCGCAACCAAGGTTTGCTCTTTGTGAAAGTTTTTATCGATTAAAATGAAGCTATTACCTGAGACCTATAATCTGCCACCTGAACCTTATATACAACCTTTAGGGTGGTTTTAGCAGAGGGGCTCACCTGTTCCCATTCCGAACACAGAAGTTAAGCCCTCTAGCGCCGATGGTACTGCGATAAGCGGGAGAGTAGGTCGCCGCCAGTTTTTTTTTAAACCTTCATTCTTTTTTGAGTGAAGGTTTTTTTATGCCTTATAGCTAAGTACTATCCTATAAAATTTGTTTTAACAACCTCAATCAACTGAATGATTGAGGTTTTTTATGCCTTATATATAGCCAAGACTGTATCTTTATACCAATAACTGATAACATTTTATTATTCCATCTGAGTATATTTGGAAGCCTAAAAACAATCTTTTTATTCAACGCACAAATCCGGCAGGCCATTCTTCTCTTTTTAACATTTATTATTAGATAATCTAGAATGGATTAATTGTAATTCTTTAGGTCAAGCATCAATCTTAAACTCAGAATAATCTATTATTTACTTACAAATCTGTTAATCTTTTGATAAAAATGTTGTTTTCATTTTTTTTGAATTCCTAATTAGATTATTTTTGCACAAATTAATTTTTAAAATGAAAAAATACTTATTTCTTCTTTTAATTTCTTTGCTAGTGGTTTCTTGCTCCAAAGTTAAAGTTGAAGGAAATGTAAAAGGGGGTTCTCCTTTAGAAAGAATTGAATTTATTGAAGCTTCTGGTGTTGCAACACTACCACTGGTTAATATAGGTGTTGACGAAAAAGGTAATTTCAAAGGTGAATTCAAGGCTCCTAAGAATGGTATGTACGCAATGACTTATGCTGGAAAAATGAATTTCATTTACCTTAAAAAAGGCCAAACACTGAAAGTTTCCGGAGATGCTGCTACTTTTCCTGAGGTTTATAAAATTGAAGGCGATGCTAAGAAGAACAACGATTTCATTACCGAAACTCAAAAGTATTTACAGACATATAGCTCGAAGCTAAATATGCAATTGCTTCAGAAAAAAGAATCCGATTTCTTAACTGAAATTAAAAAAGTATATTCTGATCTTGAAAAAAATCTAGATGAGACTGCTGATAAGATTGGTCCGGATAGCGACGTGGTAAAACTTAAAAAAGATGAATTAACAACTAATATTCTTACATTTTTGGTTCAATATGAAGCGACTCATGGTCAAGCGGCTGGAGATCCTTCTTTCAAAGTTTCCAAGACATTCACTGACTACGAAAAATCTTTGACTAAGAATAATGACAGAATGGTTGAAGAACTTCCTGTTTACAGAAACTATCTATTGAATAAACTTGGTCAGGATTTCCAAAACTTTGCTGTAAAACAAAAAGATAAAGATACAGCAAGCATGTCAACTATCTTTGCTAGATTTTTGGCTACAAATAAAGAAATGTCTCAAAAAACAAAAGATTATTTGTTAGCTTTTGTTATTGCCAAATTTGATCTTAATCCTTATACTTCTGAAGTAGAAAAGGTTAAGAAAGTTAGTGAAGAGTATATCAAAGATTCTGAAGTTAAAAAAGATTTGAACTCTGCTATCAACGCTGTATTCGGTTTGAAAAAAGGAGAAGAAGCTCCAAAAGTTAACTTTGTAAAATTAGATGGTAAATCTGGTAATTTAGAGTCTAATGGAAAACCAACTTTGGTAATGACCTATGCATCTTGGAATCCATATATTGGACAATCTACAATACCTGTTCTTAAGGAAGTTGTTAACTTCTACAAATCAAAAGTTAATTTTGCATTTGTAAATGTTGATGATACGAAAGAGCAATTTACAAAAACTGCGAATGCAATGTTGAAAGGAATCCCTGGAACTAATTATTATGCTGAAGGTGGATTGTCATCAGACTACGCTAAAAAATTCTTTATCTATGGATTCAAAATTCCTGGATTTTTTCTAATTGATAAAGATGGAAAAATAGCCAGCCAAACTTTCTATAATTTAGGTGATGCTAAATTTGTGGAAGAGATGAATAAGATTTCTGGTTTGCAGGCGCCTTCTGTTAATCCGCAGGTTCAACTTCAAAACGATTTGTTGCAACAGAATCCAAAAGCTGATTCTGCAAAAACGAAATAATCAATGAGGAACAAAAAAAAGAATCAAATTCTTGAAAATATCAGACTCCTTTCTGCCGGTGCGAAAGGAGTTTCTGTTGGTAAAACGGAACTCGGAAAAACGGTTTTGGTTTCCGGAGCAGTTCCTGGTGATTTGGTAAATGTAAGAGTTAAGAAATCAAAGAGTAACTATTTCGAAGGCGAAGCAATTGAGATATTAGAATATTCCCAAGACAGAGAGGAACCAAAATGTGTTCATTTCGGGACATGTGGCGGCTGTAAATGGCAAAACATTGCTTACGAAAAACAACTCGAGTTCAAGCATAACGAAGTTGTTAATAATATTACAAGGATTGGTGGCGTTTCAGGTTTTGATATCATTCCTATTTTAGGATCAGAAGAACAATACTTCTATAGAAATAAGATGGAATTTTCTTTTTCTAATGCCCGTTGGTTGACGCAATACGAAATCAGCTCAGAAGAAAATTTCGGAAACAAAGATGCTTTAGGATTTCATATTCCGGGGATGTGGAGCAAAATTCTTGATCTTAAAGAATGTTTCCTTCAGGAAGATCCATCGGATCAGATCAGATTAGCAGTGAAAAAATATGCTGTTGATCATGGTTTGGAATTTTATGATGTAAAAGCTCAGGAAGGATTTTTAAGAACATTGATGCTCCGCCAGAACTCTAAAGGCGAATGGATGATTCTCTTCCAATTGTATAAGGAAATGAAAGCTGAGAGAATCCAATTATTCGATTTTCTTTTAAGCCAATTCCCTCAGATCAAAACTTTGGTATTTGCAATTAATCCAAAAGGAAATGACAGCATCTACGACCTGGATATCCAGACTTACTTCGGAGAAGGCTTTCTATATGAAGAAATGGATGGTTTAAAATTCAAAATCGGACCGAAATCTTTCTTCCAGACCAACTATCGCCAAGCTTTAGAACTATACAGAAAAACACTTGAATTTGCTGAATTAACGGGTGATCAAGTGGTTTATGATTTATATACAGGAACCGGTACAATTGCACAGTATGTAGCAAGAAATGCAAAACATGTGATAGGAATCGAAGCCGTGCAGGAAGCGATTGATGCGGCTATAGAACATGCTGAATTGAATGGCCTTAATAACACAACATTCTATGCCGGTGATATGAAAAACGTCTTCAATGATGAGTTTTTGGAAAATCATCCCAAAGCAGATGTTTTGATTACAGATCCTCCAAGAGATGGCATGCATCAGAAAGTGGTTGAACAGATCCTCAAATTATCTCCGGAAAGAATCGTGTATGTAAGTTGCAACTCTGCGACACAAGCGAGAGATATTGCATTGATGAAAGATGATTATGAATTGGTGAAGATTCTTCCCGTTGATATGTTCCCACAAACGCATCACGTGGAGAATATTGCATTGCTAATCAAAAAATAAGATTTAATTTTAGTCTAAATTCTACGATCAGATAATGAAGAATTTAATATTATTTTTCGGATTTCTATTACTTCTTACCAGTTGCGGAGGAGACGATGATATTTGTCTGAGTGCTGACTCTACACCAAGATTAAAACTTAAATTTAAAAGTGCAGCCAATACAAATAGTAATCAATTGATTGAAGTTGATACATTGTATGTAGATGTAGATTACGGTAAAACCAATTTAACCAATATCATAACAGCCCAGGCTAATGTAGATTCTATTTTTGTTCCGATGAGAGTAGATGATGTTCAGTACACAGATGTCTATTTCAGAACAAGAAAAAATGGTCCAAGGAGCAAGATGAGAGTCAGTTATATAACAAAACCCATCTATGTTTCGCCGGCTTGCGGTTATAAGATTAATTACGAGAACCTGAATGCAGAGCTTTTGGAAAGTAATCCTGTACAAAATGTTGAATCCAATCATACCTCATTAACTGATGAAAGTAGAATCAATTTTTATCTGCGCTTTTAGTGTGTTTTCTATTTTTGGATTTGCCCAGCAAAAACAAGACGAGAAAAAACAGGATTCTGTAAAATGGAAATATACACCCAACTTTACTGTTGGAGTGGATGCTCTCAACTTAGGAACAGGTTTTTTCGGTGATAGAAAACTATATCAGGGATTTATTTCCAGTAGGATCAATAAAAAAGTCCATGCCATTATCGATTTGGGCTATGATAAAAATGTCTATCAGAAAAACGGTTACGATGCCAAAGCAGACGGATTATTCGCTAAGATTGGAGGGTTTTATATGTTGACAATGGATCCGGAGAACCAGCTTAATGGTTTCTATGCTGGAGCCAAATTAGCCGCAAGTTTTTATTCCCAGGAATATATGGCCATTCCTGTAAAAGGACAATATTCCGAAGGAGTGACAGTTGCCTTTGATCCATCAACTCAAAGCAGTTATTGGATAGAAGCGTCCTTGGGTGCAAGAGTTCAGGTTTTTGAAAGCAATTTCTTTCTTGATGTTAACGTGCAGCCAAGATATCTGGCCTACACCACGAAACAGGAAGAGATTACGCCAATGATTGTTCCTGGTTTCGGAAGAAGTTCGGGGAATTTCAATATGGGGTTCAGCTGGAGCTTAGCATATAAATTTTAATTTTCAGGAGCTTAATCCCGCTTTCCGCTCATACTCCTCGTGCCAATACTTGCCAGCAGCAGAAACCCGGCAGCTTTCCGGTCCAACTGCGGGGTAACCGCTACAATCGGGGCTAGTTTGCAATTCTATACCAATTCTGTATTAATCGAAAAAGCCTTGTCGGAGTCGATCCGGCAAGGCTTTTTCATTTGATAGATGTCCTATTAATTAATTTTAATACTGAATGGATTTTCCATCACCACAGCAGATTTGGTATCAGGGTCTGTGATATGTTGGAAAATTTTGAAATTTTCTTTTCCAAGCTTATTTTTGATCAGTCTTGTTGAGAAATCTTCCTCAGTTTCAGAAGAGAATATCTGCTCAAATTTTGAAACTTTGGAAGGATAGGAAGATACATTATAAGTTTTAAGATTTGCAGATTTAGCCGCAAACTTGATGGCATCTTGCAACGATCCCAATTCATCAACCAAACCGATTTGTTTTGCTCTCACACCGGACCATACTCTTCCGCCACCGATCGCGTCAATCTCTTCAAAAGATTTTTTTCTGTTTTGTGTTACAAAATGTACGAAACGCTGGTAAGTAGATTCCACGCTTCTTGTCATAATATTCAATGTTCCCGGACTCAAACCATTAATAGCCGAGATCATATTAGAATTGGCATTAGTAGAGACCACATCGCTTCTGATCCCATTTTTCTCTGCTAGATCCTTGAAATATGGAATGACTCCAAAAACACCAATTGATCCCGTTAAAGTGTTAGGTTCTGAGAAGATTTTGTCAGCACCCATCGCAATGTAATAACCTCCGGAAGCAGCGTAATCACCAAAAGAAACTATAACAGGTTTTTTACGTTTTAGTTGTTGCATTTCAAAAAGAATCTCATCAGATGCATTGGCGCTTCCTCCCGGAGAATTGATTCTGAAAACGACAGCTTTCACATCATCATCTTTTTGAAGCTTTTTAATTTCTTTTATAAAGCTATCAGAGTAGATCCCATCGTAACCTTTACCATTATAGATAGCTCCGGATGCATACAAGATTGCAATCTTTTTACCGTCATGATCCTGATCAACAGATTCCGAATATTTAGCAAAAGATATTTTATTCAGTTTTTTGTCCTTATCGATGTTCAGTTTTTTCTTGATGATATTATCGTACTCAGATTTCTGAATCAGTTGATCTGCCAATTTATATTGCAGGCTAAGATTCGGAAGATAACTGTATAAGCTGTCAGTGATCGTATTAAGTTCAGCTAAAGGGATTTTCCTTGAACCAGAAATTTTAGTCGAAGTATTGGACCAGATGTCATTTAACAAAGTCGAGAGCTGTTCTTTATTTTCAGGTGAGATTTCATCCCTTAAAAAAGGTTCAACCGCTGCTTTGAATTTCCCGTGACGTATTACCTGGATTCCGATTCCGTATTTTTCAGCAAAGTTTTTGAAAAACGTTACTTCTGTAGAAAGTCCTTTCAATTCAATTAGGCCGGCTGGATTCAGATAATATTTATCCGCTACCGAACCCAGGTAATAAGCACCTTGAGAAACGGTGTTCCCATAAGCATATACAAATTTTCCACTTTTTTTAAAATCAATTAAGGCATTTCTGATATCATCCAACTGAGTGATCCCGGCGTTGATATTATCCATTTCCAAACTGATTCCTTTGATTTTATTATCTGTCTTTGCATTATTTATAGCCTGCAAAACATCATAAAGCAAGACGGCCTTTTGATCATTTTTGAAGGAAAAAATATCTTCCTGATCTTCGGAAGGACTGTCAATGATTTTTGTCTTGAGATCTAAAGTTAATACCGAATCAGATTTTACATCAGTTCCTCCGGAAACTGAAGATAAAATGAGAAATGCGATAAAAAACAAGAAAAATCCTGCAATGACAATAAAAATTGCAGTTAAATTTGCTAAAACTATTTTGAAAAAACTTTTCATCTAAATAAATTATTTATTCTATATGTCGTACAATGATGTTATTTTGTTACTTGGAAGTAATATAAATAATCCCCCAAAAAATATTGAAATAGCCCTTGAAAATATAGAATCTAAGGTAGGTACAATATTAACAAAATCTGAATTAATATTAACAAAACCTGTAGAATTTGAAAGTTCTAATATTTTTTGTAATATTGCAGTTAAATTAAAAACACAATCTTCACCTATAAAACTACTTTCTGAAGTTAAAGCTATTGAGAAAATGATGGGTCGAACAAACGATTCTTCAGCTATTGGAGCTTATCAGGATAGAATTATAGATATTGATATAATATTATATAACAATATAAAGTTTAGTTCTAAGAAGTTAATAATTCCTCATCAAAAAAATCTTTACGACAGAGATTTTGCAAAGGAACTCATTAATAAAGTGAAATAAATTTTTATAACACAGATGACTATGAAGAAAAAAATTTTACTATTCTTCCTATTACCAGTTCTTGGTCTATCCCAGACCAAAGAGGAAAACAGTAAGCCAGAAACACAACCGTTTAACAACAAAAGCCGACTTTTTAAAGATTGGTCTATTTCTGTTGGCGGAGGGGCAGCCTTTATGACAAACGCAGATCTAACTTCCTTTTATGATGGAAAAATCAACTGGGGTTGGAACGGTTATGTAAGTTTGGACAAACAAATTAGCCACACATTTGGATTGTCATTGATGTATACACGTGGCCAGACCAATCAGAAAGCATATTTGAATGATGCGGCAGGAGTAGGACACGGCTATACAAAATTTGACCAGATCGCACTATTGGGTGATATTAATTTTTCTAATCTGATGAGAAGAGTTGATAACAGATCAAGATTCAAGTGGGCTTTGCACGGTTATGCAGGAATTGGACTTACAGGTTACAAAACGTTTTTACAAGATAACAATGTATTGAGTAAATGGCCATTATACATAGAGCAAAAAATGGATATTGGTAGCTTTAGTTATATAGGTGGTGTAGGGTTAAAGTATAATATTTCCCGATTACTTGATATTGAGCTGAGAGCATTATACCTTATCAGTGGTGATGAAGAATTTGATGGCGGCGGATGGTCCAGAAATGCAGCTCCGGGATATAATTTAATTAATGATACATATTCTGATAATGCATGGTTATTCAATTTAGGATTATCATTTAAATTAGGTAAGCATCAAGATCATCTTCGTTGGGTAGATCCATTGCAGGATGCTTATACAAAAGCGGCTAATCTGGAAGAGCAGTTCAAAGATTTCAAAGTTTGTGAAAAAGGAGATCAGGATAATGATGGCGTTTGTGATGATTGGGATAGACAGCTAGATACTCCTGCAGGTGCCAGAGTTGACGGTGCGGGTGTTGCTTTGGACACTGATTTGGATGGAGTTATAGATTTGAATGACAAATGTGTAACTGTGCCAGGACCTATACAAAATAATGGATGTCCGGTAGAAGCTACCCCTCAGGTATTACCAGTCAAAGAAATAGCAATTGATGAAATTAATAAGTATTTCAATGGAATTGAGTTTGAACTGAACAAGGATGTAATTAGACCAAAATCCTACCCGGATCTTGATAAGGCTGCTGATATAATAAAAACATTAGGAGGAGATAGTCAATTTATTGTTGTTGGTGCTACTGACAGTAGAGGATCGGCACAATATAATAAAAAATTATCCCAAGCTAGAGCAAATGCAGTTTTAAATTATTTGATAAATAAAGGTGTCTCTCCGAATGTGCTATTGGCAGAAGGAAGAGGAAAAGAAGATCTTAAATATACCGAATGTGACCCTGCAACAAAATGCCCGGAGTGGAAAAATGAAGCTAATAGAAGGGTATATTTTGTAGCAAAATAATAAACTAGAAAAAAACATTAAAAAATATGAAACAAAATTTATTATCATTAGTAGCAGTAGGATTATTGTTGCCTATGAGTTTGGCAGGCCAGGAAGTATCGTCAGATGCTAACTCTGGTTCTCAAAATGTTTCTCCATTTACTCAGGCATCAAAAAGATTCAATGATTGGTCTATATCAGTGGGTGCGGGTGTGCCTTTGATACAATCGGCTGATATGACATCGATTAAAAATGGGAATGGTAAAAACCTTTTTGGATATTCTGCTTACATTAGTGTCGATAAAGCAATTACTCACGCATTTGGTCTTAATTTACAGTATGACAGAGGAGAAACAAGACAAGGCCAGATTAATACGAAAGATCATAAGCCTTTACCTGGTAATTATCCGGCTGGTAGAACACAATATGACGCAATCTCTATCTTAGGAGATGTTAATTTTTCTAATCTTTTGAGAAGAGTAGATAATAAGTCACCTTTCAGATGGGCACTTCATGGTTATGCGGGTATTGGTACTTTAGCATATAGATCTTACAGACAAGATCCAGGTCCTGTTTATAACCAAACGCTCAATTATGAAACTAAACCCTTCAAGCTTGGGTCTCTTTTCGGACAGGCTGGAGCAGGGCTGAAATTCAAAGTCAATAATAGAATTGATATAGAAGGTAGAGTGATGTATGTTGTAACTGGTGACGATGAGTTTGATGGGGCTGGAGTTGGACAGAATGGCTATAATCTAATCGAAGATCAAATTTCAGATAATTTCTTTAATACTACTTTAGGAGTTACTTTCAAACTTGGTAAGCACGAATCTCATTTGATGTGGCATGATCCACTTCAGGAGATTTACTATAAGTTAGATGTTCTTAACGACAAAACTCAGGATATCGAAGTTTGCAAAAAAGGAGATGTTGATAATGACGGTGTTTGTGATGATTGGGACAGACAATTGGATACACCGGCTGGAGCAAGAGTTGATGGAGCTGGTGTTGCTTTAGATGTTGATTTGGATGGAGTAATTGATCTTTATGATAAATGTGTAACGATTCCAGGACCAGTAGAAAATCAAGGTTGTCCTTACCCTTCAAACTCGACTACAGGTATTGTTACGGATGAAGACAGAATGATAAAAGGTATTGAATTCGATTTGGATTCTGATAGGATTTTGCCTTCTAATTCTCCAATTCTGGCACAGGCTATCAGTTATATTAATGCATCTAATTCCAGCTTTAAGGTTATTGGAGGTACAGATACAAGAGGTACAGAAAAGTATAATCAAGGTCTTTCAGAAAGAAGAGCTAAGAATGTTAAAAATTATCTGATACAAAATGGTGCGGATAAAAGTAAACTTGAAGCACTCGGTAGAGGAGAAAAAAATCTTCTTTATCCGGAATGTGATCCTGCTGAAAAATGCCCTGAATGGAAAAACAGAGCGAACAGAAGAGTTTATTTTGAAGCTAAATAAAATATAAAATCAATATTATGAAAACCGCAGTAAATGCGGTTTTTTTATTTTCAGGAATTGATTAAATTTACAAATGCTTTCTTCCACAGAATCACAAGACAGATTAATTCATAAAACACTCAAACAATTTTGGGGCTTTGATGAGTTTCGTTCTTCTCAGAAAAACATTATTCTTTCTATTGTTAATGGTAGAGATACATTAGCATTGTTGCCGACAGGTGGTGGAAAGTCACTTTGTTATCAATTGCCTGCCCTTGTTTTGGAAGGAACTTGTCTGGTTGTTTCTCCACTTTTAGCATTGATGAGAGACCAAATAGATGCTTTACAATCTGTAGGAATCGAAGCAGAATTGTTAAGCTCAGAATTAGACGAATTTGAAGAAGAATCTGTTTACAATAGATGCAAAGAAGGATTAATAAAAATTCTTTATATCTCACCGGAAAGATTACAAAATCAATTATTCTTAAGAAATATTCAGGAGATTGAGGTTTCATTCATTGCGGTGGATGAAGCACATTGTATCTCAGAATGGGGTTCGGATTTTCGTCCAAGTTACCAGAACATCAAAAAGTTTCGGCAAGAATTCAAGAATGTTCCTTGTCTTGCCTTGACAGCTACTGCAACCAATCATGTTGTCGAGGAGATTATAAGCAAATTAGGGCTTCATCAACCTCAGGTTTACAAACAAAGTTTCAAAAGAGATAATCTCAATATTATTGTTGAAAATATCTCCAATAAGTATAACAGGATTTTAGAATTTCTTAGACAAAATCCCTCTTCCGGAATCATCTATACAAGAACGAGAAGAGAAGCAGAGGAATTAACTTACTACCTTAAAAATAACAAATTCCAAAACGCAGATTTTTTTCATGCCGGATTATCTTCAAGTGAAAAAGAAAAACTTCAGAAAAAATGGATTAGCAGCCAATTTCATGTTTTGATCTCCACCAACGCTTTCGGGATGGGAATTGACAAAGACAATGTGCGATTTGTAATCCATTTGTCGCCTTCTTCCACGATTGAAAATTATTACCAGGAAATTGGCCGAGCCGGACGAAACGGAGAAGAGGCGTTAGCACTACTGCTTTGGAACGAACAGGAATTAACTAACATCGATAATACTTTCAAAAATCAGATTCCTAACAAAACGGAATATGAAAAAATATTGACTTATCTCTATTCAATTTTTCAAATTGGAGATAGCGATTGGCCGGAAAAAACCTTTCAGCTTGACCTTAACAAAATCAAGAATTTGACGAAATTGTCCACTGCGAAAATCAAAAATATTTTGACATTTTTGAACAATCAGGAATTAATTTATTATAAAAATAATATCTCTGCCTCCACGATTCAGAGTTTTGTTCAGTCAGATGAATTGGAGCAATTACCACCAAGCGATGCTTATTTTATGGAATTGTTGTTTAGAAATTTGCCCGGATTGTCGATTCACAAAGTGCATTTCAGTGATGCAGCATTTTGCAAAAAAAATGGAATGGATCTTCAGAATTTCAAACAAAAACTATTGCAATTACAGAAAGCGGGACATCTGGAATATATCGATGGAAGTCTTCATTCCATCAAGTTTTTGAAACCTCGGAATGACCGGCATTTGTTCGGAGAATACTGGTCGCTTTTCCATAATATTCAGAAAAATAAACTCAGAAAATGGGAAGAGAACAAATTCTATATCCATGATTCTGATTTCTGTAAAATGAAATTGATTCTCAGCTATTTTGGAGAACGAGATGCAGAAAATTGTGGTAAATGTTCGGTTTGCAGAAAGAGAACCAACTCCAAAAGAACTTTGTCTTCAGATATTACTCAACAATTGTCGAACCGACCAATGTCTTTGGAAGAGATGGCTGCTAATCTCAATTTTTACTCTAAAGAATCTATTTCAGAAACCTTGATTTTCCTTTTGGACATTAGAAAAGTCAAAATGTTGAACTATAAAACTTATATGTTAAATAGTTGAAGCATTAAATAATAACCACAAAAGTTACAAAAGAAATTATTAAATAAAATTCTATTAAGAGTAAAAGAAATAATTATAGCTTTTTTCTTCTTTAAAAAAGAGTAGTGAATGAAATCTTATGTGACTTTTGTTGTTGAGAATATATACAAATATTCAGTTTTAATAAATCATCAATTATAAAAATCAATGCAGACGAAACCTCTTAATGTCGTTTTTTTCGGAACTCCCGATTTTGCAAAAGCTTCTTTGGAAGCGATATTCAAATCTCATCACAAGGTTGTCGGTGTTGTAACAGCGGCTGACAAAGCAAGTGGAAGAGGAATGAAACTCACACCTTCGCCAGTGAAAGTTTTCGCAGAAGAAAATAACCTCAACCTTTTCCAGCCGGAAAAACTTAGAAATCCGGAATTCTTAGAATCCATCCGAAACCTAAACGCAGATGTTTTTGTGGTGGTAGCTTTCAGAATGATGCCTCAGGTTTTGTTTTCAATTCCGAAATTGGGGACCTTCAATCTGCACGGCTCATTATTGCCGGATTATCGTGGCGCAGCGCCAATTAATTATGCAGTCATTAATGGGGAAACCAAATCTGGCGTGACAACGTTTTTCATCAATGAAAAAATAGATGAAGGTAATATTCTGCTTCAGACCGAAACCGAAATTTTACCGGAAGACAACGCCGGAACTTTGCACGATAAATTAATGGTAATCGGAGCTGATTTAATTATTGAAACTTTGAATGGATTGGCTGAAAATTCCATAAAGGAAAAACCTCAGCCAGAAAAAGAAAATCCAAAAACAGCTTACAAAATCTTTAAAGAAAATCTAAAAATCGATTGGAATCAAAGTTCTGAAACGATTCATAATTTCGTGAGAGGAATGTCGCCTTATCCAACGGCTTTCACCATTTTAAAAATCGGAGACGAAGAAAAATCACTGAAAATCTTCAAAGGACATTTTGAATTAACTTCTCATTCGAAAGAAGCCGGAGATTTTGATATTTCTAAGAACGAGTTCAAATTCTATACAAAAGACGGAATCTATTATCCTGAAGATGTTCAGATTCAGGGGAAGAAAAGAATGGCAGTGAAAGATTTCCTTAATGGAATTCAGAATTTTGAGGATTATAAAGCTTAGACTTCAACAAAGTCAAGATTTTAAAAACAGAAATCTTATCCGATAATTGGTACACGCTTAACAAAGTCACTTTTGAATATCAAAAGAATAACGGAACGCTGGAAACCCAAAGCAGAGAAGCTTATGACCGCGGAAATGGTGCAACAATTTTACTTTATAACAAAGAATCAGAAACCGTAATTCTGACGAAACAATTTCGTTTACCAACTTACATCAATGGCAACGCAGACGGAATGATGATAGAAGCTTGCGCCGGACTTTTGGACAAAGATAACCCGGAAGAGTGTATCAAAAGGGAAACGGAAGAGGAATTGGGTTATAAGATTTCGGATGTCAAAAAAGTGTTTGAGGTTTATATGTCGCCGGGTTCGGTAACGGAAATTCTTTATTTTTTCATCGCGGAATATTCCAAATCGATGAAAATCAATGATGGAGGCGGATTAGAAGAAGAACAGGAAGAAATAGAAGTTCTTGAACTCGATATCAATAAAGCGCTTGAAATGATTGACTTGGGCGAAATCAAAGATGCAAAAACGATTATGCTCCTCCAGCACGTGAGACTAAAAGGTATTTTATAGATTTAAAATCAATTCAATTATAAAAAAATTTAAAATGAAAAAATTATTTTTCGGATTATTATTGTCGTCTAACCTTTTCTTTTCCCAGGATTTGAAAGTGATGACTTACAACATCCGGCTTTCTTTGGAAAGTGACAAGGAAAATTCTTGGGACAATAGAAAAAACGATGCTTTGGCATTGATGTCATATTACCATCCGGATTATTTCGGTGTTCAGGAAGCGGTTCCTCAGCAAATGACGGACATCAAAACCAGCCTGAAAGATTATGATTACGTGGGCGTTGGAAGAGATGATGGTAAAAATCAAGGTGAATATTCTGCGATTTTCTATGATAAAACTAAACTGGAAGTCACTAAATCCGGAACATTTTGGTTGAGCGAAACGCCGGAAAAACCTTCCAAAGGCTGGGACGCGGCGTACAATAGAGTTTGTACTTATGCATTTTTTAAAATCAAGAAAACAGGTAAGCAATTCCTTGCGATGAACCTGCATTTTGACCACGTTGGCGATGTTGCTAGGGTGAATTCTGCAAAACTGATTCTTGAAAAAATTAAAGAACTCAACCCGAAAAATCTGCCATTAACTTTAACTGGAGATTTTAATTTAACAGATGATTCTGAACCAATAAAAATTATTTCGAAGTCTTTGGATAATGCTTATTACCACTCGAAAATGCCACATTATGGACCAAAAGGAACGTTTACAGCGTTTGATGTCAACACTGTTCCGAAAGAGAGAATAGATTATATTTTTGTGAAAGGTTTTGATGTGTTGTCCAACAGAACCATCAATGACAGGCGAGAAAATTTGCTATATCCATCTGACCATTTTCCGATCTTGGCAGAGATTAAGTTTAAGAAATAGAAAAGCAAAAATCCTCTTGTGAAAGAGGATTTTTTGTATAGTTGTTAAAGTCTTCGACTCCGCTCAGACTGACAGTGTTTCAATTCGATTGTTTTATACGTCTGTCACACTGAGCGGAGTCGAAGTGTTTCAGTATTCTTCTATTTATTCCAAACAATCTTCTTAGTCATTACGTCACTGGAATTAGTCCCGACCATTATTTCAAATTCACCGGCTTCCCAATCGTAATTCAGTTCGTCATCGTAGAATTTCAAATCTTCCGGCGTCAATTTGAAAGTAACGGTTTTATTTTCACCTTTCTTCAGGAATATTTTTTGGAAACCTTTCAGTTCTTTGATTGGACGAACTACTTTTCCAAATAGGTCACGAATGTAAAGCTGAACGACTTCTTCACCATCAAAATTGCCTGTGTTGGCAACATTAACATTGATGGTTAAAGTTTGACTGCCTTTAAGATTATCAGAACTTAGATTAAAGTTTGAATATTTGAAATCCGTATAACTCAATCCAAAACCAAAAGGGAATTTCGGGTCGTTGTCCAAATCGATATAAGCGGAAACATAGTTTCTATCCGTTGATTTTTCAGCAGGCCTTCCTGTATTGTAATGGTTGTAATAAACAGGGATTTGACCTTCTGTTCTAGGGAATGTCATTGGCAGTTTTCCACCAGGATTTACATTTCCGAATAGGATATCGGCGATAGAATTTCCGGCTTCTGTTCCTAACCACCAACTGTAAACGATTGTCGAAATATTATCCGCCGCCCAGTCAAAAACCAAAGGTCTTCCGGCATTAATCAAAAGAACGATTGGTTTTCCAGTTTTAGCAATTTCTTTTAGTAATTCTTCCTGAACACCAGAAAAATGGATGTTGCTTCGGCTTTTCGCTTCACCACTCATTGCATGTCCTTCTCCAAGAGTCATTATCACAACATCGGCTTTTTTAGCCGTTTCTACAGCTTCTGCAAACATCGATTTGTCTTGGTCATTTTCATTACAACCTTTGGCGTAAAGTAAAGTTGAATTTTTGTCTAATTGATTTTTGATTCCGTCAAATTGAGTCACGATTCTTTGTGCATCATCTTTGAAAGGAACCGACCAGAATCCGTGCATCGCAACCGCTTCTTTTCCGAAAGGACCAATCAATGCAACAGTTTTTGTAGATTTTGAAAGCGGAAGGATTTTCTTCTCGTTCTTTAATAGAACCACACTTTTTGCTCCAAACTCTCTCCCGAATTTTCTGTTCTCAAGATTGTTGGTTTGTTGTTTTTGCCTATCGTTATTGGAAAATCTGTAAGGATCATCAAACAATCCTAATTCAAATTTTTTAATCAAAATCCTTCTTACGGCATCATCCACGAACTTGATGTCCACTTTTCCTTCTTTTACGAGTTTTGGAAGTTGTTCCATATAGATTCGGCTTTCCATATCCATATCACTTCCTGCAAGAATGGCTTTTTCTCCGGCTTCAGCATTGTCTTTGGCATAGCCGTGCTTTATCATTTCGCCGATACTTCCCCAATCGGAAACCACAAAACCTTTGAAGTTCCATTTCCCTTTTAATAAATCTCGTAAAATATATTTGTTAGCCGTTGCAGGAATGCCATTAATGTCATTAAATGAATTCATAAAGGTTGCAACACCTGCTTCTGCAGCTGCTTTGAATGGAGGTAAATAAGTTTCGTTGAGTTGTCTCAAACTCATATCAACAGAATTGTAGTCTCTTCCGCCCACTGCGGCTCCGTAAGCTGCGAAGTGTTTCGCACAGGCCATTATCGCATCAATATTTCCCAAACCTTTACCTTGGAAACCTTTAATTCTTGCCAGTCCGATTTTTGTTCCGAGGTAAGTATCTTCACCGGAGCCTTCCATTACACGTCCCCATCTTGGGTCTCTTGCAATATCCACCATTGGTGCAAATGTCCATTGGATGCCATAAGCAGATGCTTCTATTGCTGCGATCCTTTCAGATTTTTCTATCATTTCCAAATCCCAGCTTGCTGCCTGGCCAAGATTGATAGGAAAAGTTGTTCTGAATCCATGAATCACATCTTGTCCGAAAATCAACGGAATTTTCAGTCTTGATTCTAATGCTAATTTTTGAAAAGCTCTTGTTTCTTCTGCTCCGGTCACATTCAGCATAGAGCCGACTTTTCCTTGCTTTATTTCTTCTAAAACTTTTTTGGAATTAGAGTTCTGTGGTCCGGTTGCATATTCGAAACCGCTGTATTGAACCAGCTGACCTGCTTTTTCTTCCAAAGTCATTTTGGAAATCAGTTCATTGACTTTTTGTTCTATGCTTTTTTGTGCAGGAATGCTAATCGCGAAGATCAGAAACAGGAAGGAAAGGAAATGTTTTTTCATTAGAAAGCTTTTTGTCTCTTTTTGAGAAATTAATATCGTAAAAATAATATTTAATTTCAATATTAATAATATTTAAAACAAAAAAGCCGTTTTCGCAATCTGCAAAAACAGCTGTAAATAATTAAATAGTTAGTTAATAAACTCTTAGACCAGATCTTGCGCCTGTGGATGTAAGCACAGATTGAGTTCTGGCTTTTTGCCCTGCAGAGAACATAAACATTGCAGCATCATCCACATAATCCATATAGTTCATAAACATAACAGATCTGGAAGTTCCGCTACAAGTATTGTATAAAGGGTAAGTAGGTTTTCCGTAATTAGCTCCTGTTTGAGTTGGCGTATCTGCTACCAGATCATTTCCACAAGATGCATCTCCCCATATATGTCTCAGGTTAAGATAATGTCCGACTTCGTGAGTGGCTGTCCTTCCTAAGTTATAAGGTGCAGTTGCCCCTGTTTTACCAAAATAAGGAGCCGCAATTACTACACCATCATTCCAAAGTCCTGCAGATTCCGGAAAAGTAGCATAACCAAGAATTCCTCCCATATTGCCAACAACCCAAAGATTGAAGTAGCTGCCTGGGCTTGTTGCATCAATTCCGCCTGTAGAAGATTTTTTCATGGCGTCATTGGTTACCCATTTTGTTTTAGTTGTAGCTTTTCTTACGGTTTTAATTAGGTGAAATCTTACCTGGGTATCACCGGCTTTAACACCGGAAAATTCAGTTGGGATTTTAGAAGCATCTGTGTTGGTTCCGCTAAAATCAGCATTAAGAATAGCAATTTGTTCTGCAATTCTGGCATCAGAAATATTTTCAGCAGAAGTTTTATACAGTACATTGACTACAACGGGAATATCAACAGTTCCGTCCGATAACACTTTTCCGCTGGTGATGAAGTCATGGATTCCTGCTTCGATGTTATTATAACGCTGTCTGGCAGCAGCATCGTTTTTTAATAACTCTGCTCTGATTTCTTCGGAAGGACAAGCACGTCTGGCGGAAACATTTGTGGTAGAGTTTTCGCCAACCAGGGTTTCTGTTTCTGAACTTTGATTACAAGCAGTAAGAATTAATGCAGCAGTGATGTAAAAAAAAGTTTTCTTCATAGGATTATATTTTTAAAATTTTTATCAAATGTATATATTTTTTTCATTCAAATGTATTTTAATTTATAAAATATTTAACAATTATTAGTATGTGTTGAATATTATTTAATTAATCGTTTGTTTAAATTGATTTTATCCCAGAAAGAATAAGAATTATATCGCTTATTGATTGGTGAAAATTCTTTCTGGTATAAAAGTTTTATTTTTGGTATTTAAAATTTGAAGAATGAATAAACTATTATTAGTATTGTTGCTGATTGGAACAACGGCTGCGGCTCAGGAATTGTATATGCCGAGAAATATCAAAAAAGCTTATGCTGACGGAACACGTGATATGTCTGGAAAACCAGGGAAAAACTATTGGCAAAACAAAGGAGTTTATAATGTGAACGTAAAAGTGGATGCCAAAACAAAGATTGTTTCCGGTTCCGAAACGATTCAGTATTCTAATAATAGTCCGGATGAGCTAAAGGTTTTAGCGATTCGTTTTGTGAATAATGTCAATAAACCACAATCGGGGAGAGCTGGATATACTCCAAAAGATGCTTTAACGGATGGGCTTAAAATCAAATCCTTCTTTATCAACAGTGAAAAATACAACATTAATAGTGATGACTGGTCAACAGTGGAGGCTGTGAAACTGACCAAACCATTGGCTTCAAAATCTCAAACCGAAATCAAAATCGAATGGGAATATCCGTTGGCGAAAGAAAGTGGAAGAGAGGGACAAATTGATCCCGAAACTTTTTATGTTGCCTATTCTTTCCCGAGAGTTTCGGTTTATGATGATTACAACGGTTGGGATATGTTGCAACATAACGGCAGACAGGAATTTTATAATGATTTTAATGATTATTCTTTTTCGATTTCTGCACCGAAGAATTTTGTGGTTTGGTCAACGGGAGATTTTCTGAATCCTGATGAGGTACTACAGCCGGAATATCTTAAACGTTTCAAAGAATCATTAAAATCGGATAAAATCATTCATATTGCGAATGCCGAAGAAATGAAATCAGGGAAAGTGACGAAACAGAATGATTGGAATATCTGGAAATTCAGAGCTGATCATATTGTTGATTTTTGTTTTGCGCTAAGCAATCATTATGTTTGGGATGCATCAAGCGTCCAGTTAAAAACCAAAAGGGCTAGTGTGCAGTCTGCTTACAATGCCGGTGCTAAAGATTTTGAACAATATACGGAATGGATGCGTTACAACCTGAAATGGTTTACAGACAATTGGCCAGGTGTTGAATATCCGTTTCCAGTGATGACTGCTATCCAGGGTTACGCTGATATGGAATATCCGATGATGATAAACGATACGAGTATTCCTGATGATCTGCGGGATGCGAGACTGACTGCTGACCACGAGATTGCGCACACTTACTTTCCTTTCTATATGGGCATCAATGAAACACGATATGCTTATATGGACGAGGGATGGGCAACTATGCTGGAATATCTGATTGGCATAGATGAAAACGGAAAAGAAGCTGCAGATCAATTTATGAAAAACTTCCGAGTGAAGCGTTGGATTAATGATGCTTCTACGGAACAAGATCAACCGATTATTATGCTAAGTTCTCAACTTTATGGTGCAGGTTATGGGAATAATGCGTATGTGAAACCGGCGTTGAGTTATTTGGCTCTGAAGGATTATTTGGGTGATGAATTGTTCAAAAAAGCACTTCATCATTATATGGACAACTGGCACGGGAAGCATCCGATTCCATGGGATTATTTTAATTCTATGAATACTGGTTCCGGGAAGAATCTGAATTGGTTTTTCAACAATTGGTTTTACACGAATAATTATATTGATTTAAAAATCAGTTTTTTTTCTCAGAAAGAGAATCAGACGATTTTAACCGTGGATAATGTTGGTGGCTTTGCGATTCCGTTTGATGTAGTTTTGAATTATGAAGATAATTCTGTGGAGAAAGTTCATTTTACACCAGCAGTTTGGGAGAAAAATCAAAAGTCGGTAAATCTGACGATCCCAACGAAAAGGAAAATTAAATCCATTAGCCTGGATGGAGGTATTTTTATGGATTATACACCGGATGATAATTTGAAAATGCTTTAATTTTAGTTTAAGTGAATTGATTTCGAATGAAAAAAATTGGTCTTTTATTGATTTTGCTTTTCTTTTCGTCTTGTGTTTCGCAGAAGAATAAAACTATTCAGCAGAATATTCTGACACTGAAAGATAGTTATTGTAAAGCGCCTTTGCAATACAATTATTCCCAGAAAGTTCCTTCCTATAATTCTGACTCTATTGTTAATGCCAATCAGAAACTCAAGCAATATTTTTCTGACCAAAGCATTTTGATCTTGAATGCTCTGGAAAGTATTGATGAAGCAGAGAAAATTATTGAATTGAAAAAAGATTCGACTCTAAAATCTCAATTAAGAGTGGTTCAGCTGAAAACAAAAATCAATAGTAAAATCAGTATTGCACTGACTGAGTTGGATGCTGTTGCTGCAGAATTTGACTGCGAAGGTGAAAGGGTTGCACAAATGGCCAATTATGTAGACAATATTAACAGCAACCGAAATAATAGATTGATTCTTTTCTCAATTATTACCGGCGCAGTAACCTCTGTTGCAGGCGGTGTTATCAAAGACAATGGTGTGGAAAATGCTGTGAATATCGGTGGTGGTTTGTTGGGAGCTGGGCTGGGTTTGGCAACTTTTAATCCGAAGGGCAAAAAAGTGGAATTCATTCATGAGCGGAATCTTCTGCGTGACATTTGGGAACAAAAATTACAGTCTAAAAATTTTCCCCCGTTCATCTGGTATATGTACACCGAGAAAAAATTTACAGGAAACCGCCAACATTCTATCATAGAGAATATGAAGCAAAGATGGATTCAGTACCAGTTTGACAGCGATGAAAATGCGGCGAATCGATCGGTGAATTTCGGAAACGGCGGACTTTACCGTTCGTCAGATTTGCACAATCGCGCATCGATGCTGAATCAGATGCAGTCTGCAACGAGAACCATTAATCAGAATATTAATTATCTTTTACTGGATTTGGATAAGGTGATTTCTTTGGAATAATCAAAAACCTCAGCCAAAGTAGCTGAGGTTTTCTTGTTTAAAATAGTATTTAATATGAAGAAAAAATTTAACTCTTATTCCACCGGTCTGAAAACCAAACCAGTTTCCTCGAAATAATCTAAAGTAATTCTGTCACCGTCATTCACGTTTCCGGCAAGAATTTCTCTTGATAATTTGTTTAAAACTTCCTGCTGAATCACTCTCTTCAACGGCCTTGCTCCAAAAACAGGATCGTACCCTTTATTCAGCAGATAATCTACAGCATCCTGAGTGGCAGTCATGATGATATTTCGTTTTGCCAACATATCATTGAAGCCTCTCAACTGATACGTAACAATTTTTCCAATTTCTTTTTTTCTCAGAGGCTGGAACAATACCACCTCATCAATTCTGTTTAAGAATTCCGGACGCAACGTTTGTTTCAATAAATCAAAGACCTCATCTTTTGTTTTATCAACAATTTCATCCTGATTCTCATCAGTAATATTTTCAAAATTCTCCTGAATCAGGTGCGAACCTAAATTCGAAGTCATAATGATAATTGAGTTTTTGAAATTTACCACTCTACCTTTATTATCCGTCAATCTTCCGTCATCCAAAACCTGCAATAACGTGTTGAAAACATCAGGATGCGCTTTTTCAATTTCATCTAAAAGCACCACAGAATAAGGTCTTCTTCTTACTGCTTCGGTCAACTGACCGCCTTCATCGTAACCCACATATCCAGGAGGCGCACCAATCAATCTCGAAACGCTGTGACGTTCCTGATATTCGCTCATATCAATTCTCGTCATATTGTTTTCATCGTCAAATAAAAACTCTGCCAATGCTTTTGCCAGCTCGGTTTTTCCGACTCCGGTTGTTCCTAAGAATAAGAAAGACCCAATTGGTTTTTTATCATCGCTTAATCCCGCTCTGTTTCTTCTGATCGCATCTGCAACCGCCTGAATCGCTTCATCCTGTCCTACAACTCTGTGGTGAAGCTCAGTTTCAAGATTTAATAATTTCTCTCTTTCAGATTGAAGGAGTTTTGTAACCGGAATTCCTGTCCATTTTGCGATCACTTCAGAAATGTTTTCAGAAGTTACTTCTTCTTTAATCAGTTCATTCTGATGATTTTGCATTTCAAGTTCAAGTTTTCCAAGCTCTTCTTCTTTTTCACGAAGCTTTCCATACTGGATTTCCGCTACTTTTGCATAATCTCCTGCTCTGGAAGCTCTTTCTGCCTCTAATTTCAGAGATTCTATATCTTTTTTGATCTGAGTTAAGTCTTCAGATTTTTGTTTCTCTTTTAGCCATTTTGCATTGATTTCATTTCTTTGCTCAGAAATTTTCGCAATGTCTTCTTTCAAATGATCAATTTTCGTCTGATTTCCCTCTCTTGAAATCGCAGCCAATTCAATCTCCATCTGCATCAGTTTTCTGTCTAAAACATCCAGCTCTTCAGGTTTTGAATTGATTTCCATTCTTAATTTCGCAGAAGCTTCATCAATCAAATCGATCGCTTTATCCGGTAAAAATCTGTCTGAAATATATCTTTGAGACATCTCAACTGCAGCAATAATAGCTTCATCTTTGATTCTTACTTTGTGGTGCGCTTCATATTTATCTTTAATTCCTCGAAGAATGGAAATTGCCGATTCTGTATCTGGTTCTTCCACCATTACTTTCTGGAAACGTCTTTCCAACGCTTTATCTTTTTCAAAATATTTTTGATATTCATTTAAAGTCGTTGCACCGATAGCTCTTAATTCACCTCTTGCCAAGGCAGGTTTCAAGATGTTTGCTGCATCCATCGCTCCTTCACCGCCTCCGGCTCCCACCAAAGTGTGGATCTCGTCGATGAAAAGAATAATCTGTCCGTCAGATTTAATAACTTCATTAACTACCGATTTCAAACGCTCTTCAAATTCACCTTTATATTTAGCACCGGCGATTAAAGCTCCCATATCCAATGAATATAAAGTCTTATCCATCAGGTTTTCAGGAACGTCACCGCTGATAATTCTGTGGGCAATTCCTTCAGCGATTGCGGTTTTACCAACACCGGGTTCACCAATCAGAATCGGATTGTTTTTTGTTCTTCTGGAAAGGATCTGCAAAACTCTCCTGATCTCTTCATCACGCCCGATTACAGGATCTAATTTTCCTTCCGCAGCTAATTCGTTGAAGTTTTTAGCATATTTATTTAAAGACTGGTAGGTTTCCTCCGAACTTGCAGAAGTTGCTTTCGAGCCTTTTCTTAATTCTTTAATTCCGCCTTCCAAAAGGTTTTTCGTAACGCCCATATCTTTCAGCATTTTCGAAACTTCTGAATTTGTTTCCAAAAGAGAAAGCCATAAATGTTCGATCGTTACATATTCATCGCCCATTTTTTTAGCGATGTTGGGTGCATCAAGTAACACTTTGTTTGCCGATTGTGAAAGATAAATGTTTCCTCCCTGTACTTTCGGAAGCTTTTCTAAATTTTCCCGGTTGCGCTCTCTTACCAAAGCAGCATCTGCTTCAGATTTTTTCAGTAAGAAAGGCGATATATTTTCATCTACCTGAAAAATTCCTTCCAAGAGATGTTGAGGTTCAATCTGCTGATTGCCAAATTCCATCGCCACTTGTTGTGCAGCTTGGATGGCCTCTTGTGATTTTACAGTATATTGGTTTAAGTTCATAATATTTTAGACAAAATTTATACAATTATCACTTTGAAAACAATGATTTTTGTTTTGTCAAAAAACATTAAGATCAAAGTTGCTAATTCTAATCTTAATGCTTCATCAATCATTTAATTCTGAAACCTTAATCACAAAAAGTGTTCTATTGATGAATTTTTAAAAATTAAGGACAAAATTTCCGAATTGTTTAATTTTGTATTGATTTAAAGAGACAAAGTTTCCGAAAGTTTAGAATTTAGATTAAAAATAATTGTCAATTTGTAACAGGTTTTTGAAAACATTCATCATTATTTTAATTCGGGATTTTTATTTTATAAATTTGAGTGAATAAAATCTGGACTTGAATCGTCTTATCTTAATTTTCTTTTTAGTTTTTACGACTCCATTTTGTTTTGGCCAAAAGCAAAATCAGGAAGACCTGTCTGGTTCTGAGACTTTGGATAAAAGTAAAATTTCGTCTGAGCAAATCATTAGACAAAGTCTTAAAAAATTGGAACAACCGATTTCTGACGAAGAGAAGTATGAAGTTCGGATGAAAATGGCAGATGCTTATCTGAAAATCGGAAAACCTGATTTTGCAAAGTCAACTGAAATGCTTTTCAAAGCCAAAGAAATTGCTGAGAAATTAGACAATCCAAAACTTAAAGCAAAAATCTACGGGTCAATTGCTAATCAATATTCGTTTCTCAACTTTCCTGAAAAAATAAAACCTTATCTCGATTTGTCGAAGCACCAACTGGATCATTTTCCAAATGGTTACGAAAAGAATTTTCTCACAGCGCGTTTGTTTATTGAATATGGCAATTTAAAAGCAGATCAAGAAAATTTTACAGAAGCGAAGAAAGATTATCAGCAAGCTCTTAAATTTTTGCAGAAGAATGGAACTTTCAACAAAAAGGATATTTTCCAGTATCGCAGAGCATTTTATAATATCGGTGTTTCTTATGCTTATCTGAAACAAAATGATTCCGCTGAGTATTTTCTGAATAAAGCTTTGGCAATTCGTGATAATGAAAATAAAGAACTTAAATATTTTATTTATAACAATTTAGCTAAAGTTTATGCTGCTAAAAATGAGCATCAAAGAGCAATAGATTCTTTGGAAACAGTTCTGAAAGAAGATGCTTTTAAAGATAACCGGTTAAAAGCTGATATGTACAAAAAACTGATTGCTTCTTACAAAGCCTTGAATAGTCACGATAAATATATTGAGTATTCTGAGAAACTTTTGGACCTGGAGCCGGATGTTAAAAAGAATAATCTTAATGCTATTAATACAGCCGTTTCAGAAGAACAAAAAAATCTGCTGGAGAAAATTTCTGATAAAGAAGGTTATAATCAACTTCTGATTTTTGGTTGTGGTTTATTGGTTTTGATTGGAGGAATGAGTGTTTTTTATATCAATCAGAAAAGAAGGAAAGAAAAAATTCTTTATCAAAACTTCATCACCAATCTTGAGAAACAAGAAGTAAAAGAAACTCCAGAATCGAAAGAAATTATTCAACCGGAAATTGAGCAAAAAGAAAAACCATCTTTCTCGATTCCAAGTTCAGCTGAGTCCAATATTTTAGAAAAATTAGATAAGTTTGAAGAGTCGGCGAAATTTACCAATTCAAAACTGACGGTTGCAAGTCTGGCGGTGATGTTCAAAACCAATCCGACCTATCTCTCGGAAACGATTAAAAAACATAAAGGGAAAAACTTCAATCAATATCTCAACGAGCTTCGGATAAACTATATCTGTAAGCAAATCAACGAGCGTCCGGAATTTCTCAATTATAAAATTAGTTATTTGGGAGAACAAGCCGGGTTTTCTTCCCATAGTTCTTTTACAACGGTTTTTAAAAATGTCACAGGGATTTCTCCATCCGCTTTTTTGAGAGAAGCGGAAAAGAAGCATAGGAATATTTAATCTTTTATTTATCAGTGATTTAAGATCTGTTTTTATTTTTCGAAATATCATATTTCGAAAGTGTTTTACTATTTTTTAATTCTTAAAGTATATACATTTACTTCACCAATGAGATAAAATATTGTTATGGTTGATGAGATTATCTCATTGTATTTTATTAAATCTTAAAAAATTAATTATGAAGAAAATTGTATTTTTTGTGTCGGCATTAGGCTCGATATTTACCTTTTCACAGAATTTAGGTTACGGAAATTCTGTTTCCCAATCATTATCCGGAGAAGTTAAAACTCAAACCAAATCAGCGGCAAAAGCAGAAAGTTGTAATGCCATTGTTATCAATGATACAGATGAAGAGAATGGTGTTTTCATCATCGGAAATGGTGGGCAAAAGGCGGCTGTTGATATTCCGATCGAAGCTAATCAAACGATTAAAATCAATAGTATCGTTGTAACGCTCTCCAGTAAATTTCCACCAACATTTGTCAATTTTGTTTTTTATAATAATATTCTTTCCACTCCGGAAGATCCGGAAGACCCAAGAAGAAATATTCCGAACCAACAGATTCTGCAGATTACTGACAGCACTATCGAGTCTTATGAAGAAGTTGGCTATGAACCTTTGCATGAATTTGTTGTAAGAAAAATAAAAGTGAAGCTTGCAAATCCGATCCTTTTGAATGGGACAATGTCTGACGGAAGAATTTGGTTCGGAGTAAAGTCTGATGCTAATGCCTGGTCCACAACAGGTCATTTTGATACCGGCGAAGGAGTAATTGGAGAAAGCGTAGCAATGGGAGGTAATAATTTCGACTGGTTTCAGCTGGTGAATATGGAAGGTTTATATGAGCTTCAGGCGGAGTGTGATATTTTGAATGTTTCCGATGCTGATTTCAATTCTAAAATTGGAATCTATCCGAATCCGGCTCAGGATTATTTCGAATTCAAGGGCTTAAGTGGAACTAAGATTGTTTCAACAAATATCTACTCAACTAATGGAAGTCTTATTAAATCAATTAGTTCCAATGATACTAAAATTAATATCAGTCATCTAAAAAATGGAGTTTATATTGTCCAGACTAAAACCGAAAACGGAAATACTTTTACCAATAAGCTGATAAAAAAGTAACTCATATTTTAAATTATTATAGAAGTCAGGAGTTTTCTTCTGACTTTTTTGCAATTAATATTACATTATATCTATTTTTTGTGTAACAGAATTATTTAATTCGTTTAAAAATTCATAATTTGCAGAAAAATAATATTATATGAAAAAATATCTATTATTCTCTGTATTTGCTTTGCCGTTTTTGGGATTCAGTCAATGGTCAAAGGTCAGTAATTTTACAGGCAAACAAGTAAAAGAAGAGTTTGCAAATCTTCAGGAAAAACAGCTTTTTTCACTAAATAAAGATGCTTTGATTTCCAAATTGCAAAATGCGCCTCAAAAATTTTCAGGACAAAAAGGTATTGAAATTCTGATGCCTGATGAAAAAGGACAACTGCAAAAGTTCCAAGTATGGGAATATTCTAACTTCTCACCAGAGTTACAGGCTCAGTTCCCAAATATCAGATCGTACATGGGAATTGGGATTACAGATCCTACTGCATATTTAAGATTCAGTATTTCTGATCTTGGAGTATCCTCAACAATGCTGAAAAGTGGCGGATCAAGTTTTATTGAACCCTATGCACAAGGTAGTAATGTATATGCCGCTTATGAGTCTACGTCCAGACTATTAGATGAAAAAGAGGCTTTTGTATGCAGTACTATGAATGAGATGGCTGACGAGGCAGATGTACATACTACCGGAAAATCTAATAATCAGGTGTATAAAACTTTCAGACTGGCAATGTCTGCTCAGGCAGAATATTCTCAATATCACATTACAAGAGCTAATGCAGGATCAGCAACAGATGCAGAAAAGAAAGCTGTAGTGCTTGCGGCAATCAATAATACTGTGAATCGTGTCAACTCTCTCTATGAAAAAGATCTTGCCGTTCACTTTAATTTGATTCCTAATAATTTGGATATCATTTATCTGGATGCAACAACAGATCCTTATACTACATCCGGATCATATAATTCACAGGTTCAATCTGCAATAACATCTGCAATAGGGGCTGCCAATTATGATATAGGACACCTTTTAGCCTATGACAGTCCAAATGGGAATGCAGGCTGTATTGGTTGTATCTGTACCAACAGCAGTAAGGGATCTGCTTTTACGTCACATTATATTCCAGTAAGCGATATTTTTGATATTGATTATGTTGCTCACGAAATGGGTCATCAGGTTGGAGCCAACCATACACATACCTACAGTGGTTCAGAAGGATCCGGAGTGCAAGTGGAGGTAGGAAGTGGAAACACAATTATGGCTTATACCGGTATCACGGGCCAATATGATACTCAGTTCAATTCTAATGATTTTTTCACTTATAGAAATATTCAGCAAATTCAAAATAATCTTGCGAATAAAGCATGTGCGGTTAATACACCCATAGTTAATACACCTCCTGTTGTAGATGCAGGTCCGGATGTAACTATTCCTATCAGTACGCCTTTTGTATTGAAAGGTACAGTTACTGATGCAGAAAATGACCCTATGACTTATGTTTGGGAGCAAAATAATTCTGCTTCAGGAACTGCTCAGTTTACGACAGGCTCTTATGCTTCACCTACGAAAGCGGGAGGACCTAATTTCAAAATGTTTCCACCAAAATCAACAACTGTAAGATACTTTCCAGAATATGGGAAAGTTCTGGCTGGTGTTAATGCTACAAGATGGGAAGCTCTTTCCAGTGTGGCAAGAACACTTGATTTTACATTAACGGCAAGAGATAACTCTCCGAATGGTCAGCAAACACAGACTGATGCTATGAAAATTACTGTTAGTGCTGCAGCTGGACCATTTGTAGTAACAGCACCAGTATTTGGAGATGCGCTTACATCTGGTAATACTTATAACGTTAAGTGGAATGTTGCCAATACCAATGTTGCTCCGGTAAATACTACAACCGTTAATATTAAATTATCAACAGACGGAGGTAAAACTTGGAGCACTATTGCTGCAAATACTGCAAATGATGGTGATGAGACGGTTACAATTCCTGCAGGATCTACAACAGCGAATGCTTATATAATGATTGAAGCTGTAAACAACATTTATTTTGCAATGAGTTCCAGTTTTGTTATCGATTACAGCGTGAACGGAGAAGTTTGTAATACTTACAGTTATACAGGTCCGGCTGTTGATATCAATGATGGGACGGGAACTACAAGCGGTCCAATTTCTTCACCACAAGTATTAGTTCCGATCAATGTTGCGGATAGCGGTGTTATTACAAAAATAAGAGTTAAACCAATTATTGAACATCCAAGAACGAGCCAGATTGTAGTTGGAATAGAAGGTCCGTTGGGACAGACGGCTTGGCTATGGAATAGAAAATGTACAAGTTCCGGAATTAACGCTACTTTTAGCGATGAAGGTTCAGCTTATGTCTGCGCTTCTCCAATTTCTGGAACAGTAAAACCTGACGAAGCTCTTAATATTTTTAAAGGAAACGATACTAAAGGTACTTGGAACCTATTTGCATCTGATAATGTAAGAAATCTTGCTGGTAAAATTACTAGCTGGTCTTTAGAGCTTTGTACAAGAGATTCTCAAGCATTGGCGGTAAACGAAAGTGCTTTCAATTCTAATAATATTAAAGTTTATCCTAATCCTTCAAATGGAAACTTCTTTATCAAATCCAAAGATCTTGGCGGAAATGCCAATGTGACTATCTATGATATGAATGGTAGAGTAGTTCACAACTCAGGTTTCAATGTAATAACTGGCGAGTCAACAAATGAATTCAATGTTAATTTGACGAAAGGTGTTTACTTATTGAAAGTAACTTCTCCAAAAGCTAATTATACTCAAAAATTAATCATCAAATAGTCTTGATTAATTATAATTTTTAAAGCCGATCATCACTGATCGGCTTTTGTTATTTTGAGAATAGAATTTTATTTAATCCTTTCAATAAAATATATTAAATTGCTAATATTTAAAAAGTAAAACTATGTACTCACAAATAGAGATAGATGCTCAGTTCGATGGAAAACTGCAACTGATTTACCTGAACCAGCCCGGAAGTTATAACAGTCTTACCCAAGTGATGCTTGGAGAATTGCGGAATGCAGTTCACAAATTCAGCAATGACGGTAATGTGAGATGTATTGCAATTGCTGGGAAAGGAAAAGCTTTTTGCGCCGGTCAGAACCTGAAGGAAGCTTTGGGTTTCGATGAGGATGATAGAACAATCCAGAGATTTGTGATCGAATATTATAATCCCTTGGTTCTTGAAATTGTTAAGTGTAAAAAACCGGTTATAGCTTTGGTCAACGGACCTGCAGTTGGAGCAGGTGCAATGCTGGCTTCGATATGTGATTTTACTTTGGCGACAGAAAGCTCTTATTTCTCTTTTGCTTTTGCCAATATCGGTTTGATTCCTGATACTGCCGGGACATATTATCTACCCAAATTAGTAGGAAGGCAATTAGCAAGTTATTTGTCTTTCACGGGTAAAAAGGTTCCTGCAACAGAAGCTAAAAAAATTGGTCTGGTTGCTGATGTCTTTGCAGATTCGGAATTTGTGGAGAAATCTATGGAAGTTTTGACTCAGCTTTCCCATGCTGCAACAACAGCTCTTTATTTGACCAAAAAAGCTTTTAATAAATCTTACAACTTTACATTGAACGAACAACTGGACTATGAATCCATTATCCAGCAAGATGCAGCAGAAACCGAAGATTTCAAGGAAGGTGTTGCCGCTTTCATCGAGAAACGTTTGCCAAATTACAAAGGGAAATAAGTTTGAATGTTTGAGAATCGGAGAACTTTAGAGATTAAAGAAATTTAATCATTTATCAATCATCAAGTATAATTTATGAATGCTCGCGAAACGGCGGAATATATGTTTGAGAAAGATTTGTTTTCTCAATGGCTCGGAATTGAACTGACCGAAATCAAAGATAATTACTGTCTTATAAAAATGCCAGTCAAATCGGAGATGATTAATGGACTTGGAACTGTTCACGGCGGCGTTACATTTGCTTTTGCAGATTCGGCGTTGGCGTTTTCTTCCAACAATAGTGGTGAAGCCGCGGTGGCGCTCAATTGTTATATCAATTTCACAAAAGCTGCAAAAAATGGCGATGTTCTAACTGCTGAAAGTATCCTTTTGAACGATACTAGGAAAACGGCTATTTATGATATTACAATCAAGAATCAGAATGATGAGGTTATAGCAGGTTTCCGTGGTACGGTTTATAAAATTGGTAAGAAAGTTACGGAACTTAAAGTTTTATAAGAAAATAAAATGTAAAAACTTCAAAATTTATTTTGGAGTTTTAAAATAAATTATAACTTTGTAATTCAAAGTTCTTTTTATGGAATCGAAAAATTACCAAGATGAATTAGCACATATCCGTCAAATGATGGAGCGCAGTTCGAGATTTATTTCATTGAGTGGCTTGTCCGGTGTTGTTGCAGGCATTGTTGCGCTTCTGGGTTCCATTTATGTTTACTTCATTTTCCAGAGAGAAGGTGTTGATTATTTTGATGGAGAAAGAAACATTTATACGCCAGCTTTAGCTCAGGAACTGTTCTTTGTTGCTTTGGTAATTTTGGTCTTGGCAATTTCCAGCGGTTATATTTTCACAGCAAGAAAGAGTAAAAAGAAAAACCTGAAAGTTTGGGATTCTATTACCAAAAGACTCTTAGCCAACTTTGCAATTCCATTAGTTACAGGCGGATTTTTTTGCATTGCGCTTTGGTATCATCATTATTTTCCTTTAATTGCGCCGTCAATGCTCATTTTTTATGGATTAGGTTTGATTAATGCTGAAAGATATACCTTAAGTGATGTTAAATATCTTGGAATCTGCGAAGTCATTTTAGGAATAATTGCATTATTTTGGTTGGGTTGGGGATTGATTTTTTGGGCGGTAGGTTTTGGATTTCTGCATATTTTTTATGGGATTTTGATGTATAGAAAGTATGATTAACCTTTTTAATGACTCAACAAAGAATTCGAAAGCCGTGTAAGATTGGGCATTATGTCCGTTCTGATGGTCAACGACTGGGTTGATTTTACCGAAATGAAAAATCTGCTGAATGCCACTGATGGAAATCTGGCAAGTCACAGTTCCGCTCTCGAAAAAGCTGAATATATAGAAATCAAAAAAGAATTCGTAGGCAAAAAGCCAAAAACATCTTATCGTGTCACACAAAAGGGTAGAGATGCTTTCAAAGAACATATCAATAACTTAGAGAAACTGTTAGGAAGATAACTCTCGATTTTTTTTGAAAATTAACTTTGTAATTCAAAGAACTTTATGATTAATAACCACAAAGAACACAAATGTCTTCACAAAGTGCACGATTGAAAGCTTTCAATTTTATAAATACGAATAAAAAATAGTGCTCTTTGTGCAAAAACCTTGTGCTCCTTGTGTTAAAAAACAATTAAAAACATCTATCATTATGAAAAAACATCATTTAATCTTCATCACAGTTTTGGCAGTTATCATTCTCTTTTACAAAGAATACATTGCGCTCAATCTGGGAATCTTCGGGATTTTCCTGAGCATTCTGACTTACATTCAAACTAAAACAGAATTCAAGAACCGAACATTTCTCACACTTTTTGTAACCTCTATTTTCTCATCATTAGCTTTTGCCTGGTTTGGTGATGCTATATCGTTTGTTGCTGTTTTCATCTCACTTTTTTTATTGAGATTCAGAGGAACTTATCCGAAACTAAAACCATTTCTATATATTGAAGTTCTATTGTTGAATCTCTTCACATTCTTGGGAAGAGTTTTCAACATAGAGCAATGGTACGAGAAATCCAGAGAGAGAAGTTTTGCAAAAAAACTCATCGCCATTGTTCTCATCCCTGCGTTTTTTATCACAATTTTCTTTTTCATTTACGCTTTTGGGAGTGACCATTTTGCTAATATATTTAAAGATTCTGAGCTTGAGTTTCAGCCTTTAACTTTTATTGTTTTGGCAATTGCCGGATTTTATATCGGTTTTATTTTCTGGAATTTCGGAGTGGAAAGATTTATTTTCAAACAAAACAGATATTTGAATGATGATTTTTCTGGCTTAGTCAAAATTCAAAAACCAACATTTTCTTTCCTGGATATCGATTCCGAAAGGACCAGCGGATTGATTTCTTTTTCTGCGCTTAATATTTTGCTGTTGATTTTCATTGTCACTTACAATTACGAACAGTTTTTCGAAATCACAAAATCGGCCGATAGCTTGAGTGCTGAAACGCACGAACGTGTCAACGCTGTGATAATGTCCATCGTGATGGCGATTCTCGTCATACTATTTTATTTCAAAAAAGGATTTAATTTTGATGAAAAAGCAAAATCACTTAAGATTTCAGCTAAAATCTGGATTGTTCTGAATGCTGTTTTGGTCATCTCAGCTTCCCTTAAAAATTCAGAATACATCATCAATTATGGTTTGACTTACAAACGTCTCGGTGTTTATGCTTTCCTGGCAATGGCTTTGATCGGATTGATTTTTACTTTCATTAAGATCCAAAAAAGGAAGACCAATGCGTTTCTTTTCAACAAAATGTTTTGGGCGTGTTATGGCTTGATTTTGGTTTGCAGTTACGTCAATTGGGGTGGAATTATCACTGTAAACAATATCAAAAGAAAGGATTTTGCCGACAATTACCACCTCGTTTCCATCAATTACAATGAGAAAACTTTGCTGGACTATGCTGAGAAAACCGGAAATCTCGAAATGAAAAATAAACTCCAGGAAAGAATTATGTCTTATCAAAAAGAAACTTTTCTTTCAAAAATCTTATATTATGAAACAATTAATATCGAAAAACCAAAAAGTAAATAGTTTAAAATATTTGGCATTAATTCCACTGTTTTTGGTCGCCTGTAAAAAAGAACCGGAAATCAAAGAACAGAAAGTAGATACTGTTACCACAATTGAAAAACCGGTGGATTCACTATCAACCATTTTGAAGACCGAAAAAGAATCGAATCAAAATATCGTAACCGTCGACGCATCAAAAATGCCAATTCGTCTCAATCTCCAAATCAAAAATCCGGATGACCAACTGATTTTAAAATTAGAAAATCTCAACCAAGCCAAAATCAATGGTTACATCAAAACAGAAAAGCCAATGAATTTGAGATTCAATCAAATCCGAATGCCGGACAATACCTTCGACGGACCATTTGGACAAACTATAGAATATGAAACCAAACAAAAAGGCGAGTACTGGCTGATATTGGCCAAAAGCAATATGGCAGAAGGCACGCCGGTCGGTAAGTTTTTTGTCAAAATAGAATAAACAAAAAAGAATCTCACGTGAGATTCTTTTTTATTTTAAACTTTGGATTGCTAATTTATAGCCTTTCATCCCAAATCCGGAAATCACAGCATCACAACTTTCCGCGGTTACGGATTTTTTTCGGAATTCTTCACGTTTGTAGATATTGCTGATGTGAACTTCAACTTTAGGTTTGCCAATGTTCTTAAGGCAATCTGAAATCGCATAAGAATAATGGGTAAAAGCACCTGGATTAATAACCACAGCTTCGAAATCATCTTCCTGCAAACGATTGATTAATTCTCCCTCAATATTGGATTGGTAATACAAAATTTCGTCAGTGTTAAATTCTGTTCTTAGTTCGTTCAGATAATCTTCCATAGAAACAGAGCCGTAGATTTCTGGTTCACGTGTTCCAAGTAAGTTAAGATTAGGTCCGTTGATGATTAGGATTGTCATAGTTTCAAATAATGATCAAATATAATAAAAATAAAAAACCTTCAGAATGACTGAAGGTTTTTCAAGTAGCCCGTAGGGGAATCGAACCCCTCTTACCAGAATGAAAATCTGAGGTCCTAACCGATAGACGAACGGGCCAAGTTAATTTTCTATGTTTGCTTCAGATCTATTATTCCCATGAATAAACAGATTCTAAATGTTTTAAAAAAAATACCTCCAGAAAATTAGTGAAGGTATTTTAAGTAGCCCGTAGGGGAATCGAACCCCTCTTACCAGAATGAAAATCTGAGGTCCTAACCGATAGACGAACGGGCCAGACTCTTATTTTAAGCTAAGCTGTTAACGTGCTTAGTTAATTTACTTTTTAAGTTAGCCGCTTTGTTTTTGTGGATAATATTTTTCTTAGCTAATTTATCCAACAAAGAGATTACTTTTGGAAGTTGCTCAGCAGCAACAGTTTTATCCGCTTCATTTCTTAATACTTTCAAAGCCGTTCTAGCAGTTTTGTGGTAGTATCTGTTACGAAGTCTTCTTACTTCGTTTTGTCTGATTCTCTTAAGTGCTGATTTATGATTTGCCATATCGTTCAAATGTGGGTGCAAAGATAAAAACTATTTTTTAATTTGCAAACTTTTTAAAAAAAAATTAAAATTTATTTTGCCTTGATCGAGCTGATTTATGATTTAGAATCATTTTTTGATTATGAAGATTTAGTACTCTTCATTCCTCTTTTAAGACGCTGCAAAAGTATAGATTTTTTTTAAAATTCAAAATGTTTTTTTGATATTTTTTAGACTTTGATTCGGATAAAAAAATGAAAGTTATCATGGATAACTTTCATTTTGTTTTTCAATAGTAGCCTATAGGGGAATCGAACCGCTGTTGCAAGAAAGAAAATCTTGAGTCCTAACCACTAGACGAATAGGCCATTATATTTCAGTCTGCAAAAGTATGGACTTTATATTTTTTCTGCAACAGTTTTTATCTATTTCAGCTTTTTCTCAATAACCGTATTGGTGATTCCTTTCCCTTCAAGCTCCTTTTTGGCTTTGACGGCGTCTTCCAAAGTTTTGTATTTGCCATTTGTATAGTAGAATATTCCGTTTTCTTTTGTTCTAACAATATCCGGAAGTGATTTTAAAATGACAGATTTTGAATCCAGTTTGTCTTTTCCGGTGTAAACTTCAATTGTATAATAGCCCATTCCAAGTGCCTGATTCGGAACAAAGCTGATTGATATAGCATTACGGAATCCTGCATCTTTTGCTGTTTTTAGATTTGTATCTCTTACTGATGCATAGTTGGTTGTTCCGTAATAGTATTTATAAGCTCCGTTTTCCTTGATTGGTAAAATGTATTTGAGTCCTTTAAGAGCAGGGTCATCATCATTATATTTGGCAGGTGAGCTCATTAATAGAATCCTGAAATCATTTTTTAATGGTTGCTCAACA
The DNA here is from genome assembly GCA_019425655.1 of Rhizophagus prolifer. NCBI lineage: Eukaryota > Fungi > Glomeromycota > Glomeromycetes > Glomerales > Glomeraceae > Rhizophagus > Rhizophagus prolifer. The sequence goes on from NQWY01000006.1 coordinate 35,968, forward strand.
GGTTTTTCAGGCTCTGGTTCCTTCACATTTCTGTCAACCATTTTCTTATAACTTGTAATAGCGTTGAAGATGCTTTCCGCAATGGCTTGCTGGCCTTCTTCTGTAGAAATATAATGAGCGTCATCATAGTTATTGACAAAACCCGTTTCTATAAGAATAGATGGCATTGCATTCATTCTCAGGACGTGTAGATTCTCTTGTTTTACACCTCTGGACAATCTTTTATCTTTTTTTACAAAATTTTCTTCTACCAGTCCGCCAATAATAAGGCTGGCTTCCAGATATTTGCTTTGTTGGATTTTAAGTGCAATCAGAGATTCCGGAGAGTTTGGATTGTATGATGCAAAGTTTTCTTTATCTTTTTCGTCTAAAAAGATTACGTCATTTTCCGCTTTTGCAACATCCAGATTAGCTTTGTTTTGATTAGGGCCTTGCACAAATGTTTCTGTTCCTTGCGCAGTTGCACTTTTACTCGGAGAAGAATTAACATGGACAGAAATGAACAGATCCGCCTTGCTTCTATTCGCAAGATCTGTCCTGTAAGTTAAGGAAGGATATTCATCAATCTTTCTAGTGTAGATGACTTTATAATCCTTGTTCTTTTCCAGCATTCTTCCAAGTTTCAAAACAACGCCCAGCGTTACATTTTTCTCCTGAACGGCTCCGATGTCGCTATAATATCTGTTAGCTCCAATGTCACTCCCACCATGACCGGCATCTAAAACTATAGTGAATTTTTTCTGTGAAAAAAGATTACTACACGTAATAAAAAGTGTTAATAGAAAAAAAAATTTTTTATAAAATATCGGGGTAGTCATTTTAATCTTTAAAATTTAATTAATTTTGAACCCAATTTCAGAATGACTGCATTGGCTCGAAGTATTTTCAAAAATATATTACTAATTTTAAATATCCTAATTTTTAACAATATTTTATCACAAACCGTGCCTCAAAATATTGATAAAAAAGCTGGTGTTCAGGATACTTTAAAAGTATCCAGAGATTCCGTATCTGTAAAAAAAGATACAATCTTACCAAAAGAGCAACTGGATGATGTCGTCAAGACAAAAGCCGAATATAAAAGTAGCTCATCCATATCTAACAAACAAACATTTCTTAATAAGAAGGCTCAGATCATTTATCAGGATATGCAGATAGATGCAGATTACATCAGGATAGATTGGGACACCGGCAAGATCTATGCAAGAGGTGAGCAGGATGAGAAAGGGAGGATTACTGTTCCCGCAGTAGCAACACAAGGAGGCAAAAAATACGAGTACAACGAAGTCATCTATAATTATAAGACCAAACAGGCCATTGCTTTCAATGCGAGAACTGAAGAAAGCGAAGGTGTGATCGTTGCGGAGAAAACTAAAAAATATAATGACTCGGTTTTCTTTATGAGAAAAGCGATTTATACGACAGATGAATATTTTCTGAAGAAAAAAGATTCGCTTCCTGATTATCATATGTCTGCACCGAATATCAAATTAATCAAAGGTAAAAACAGCTCACAGCTTGTGACAGGGCCGATCCAGATGTATATAGAACAGGTGCCGACACCTCTGATTATGCCTTTCGCCATTCTTCCTTTTTCAGATAAAAGATCTGCCGGGATTTTGATTCCGAGTTTTGGTGAGCGTCAGGATGTCGGATTCTTTTTGAATGGATTGGGTTATTATCAGCCGATTGGAGATCATTTCGATTTGAAAATTTTGTCTGATATCTATACCAAAGGCAGCTGGAACCTAAAACCGGAACTCAACTATCTTAAAAAATATAGATATTCCGGGAACTTTGCCGCGGATTATGGTTATACAGTTCGGGGCATAAAAGGTCTTGATAACTACTCCAAAACAAAAACATTCCGGATTGCCTGGCGACATTCTCAGGATTCTAAGGCTAATCCGTATTTTACCTTCAATGCGAGTGTGGATATTGTCAGCAGTAAGTTCTATAATAATACGGTTAATAACAACTATATTTTTAATCAGAATGTGCTTAACACGACTCAAACGTCAAGAGTTAACGTTACCAAAAGGTTTCTGAATCTTCCTGTGACGATAAGTGCCAGTGCTGCTTACAACCAAAATTTTGCGACCGGACTTACAGACTTGCGACTGCCGGATATGACAGTGGCGATTAATCAATTCTATCTATTCAAACCAAAAACGGGTGTCAGAACAGGATTATTGGAAAATATCAATGTGAATACGGGACTGGCACTAAGTAATTATGTGACAACAACAGAAGATAAACTTTTCAAAAAGGAGATGTGGGATGAGTTGAAAACTGGAGCGAAAAACAATATTTCGATCTCGACGAATACAACGTTAGCCAAGTTTTTTACATTCTCGTTGAGTGCCAATGCGGATAACGTTTTGACAACCAAAACGCTCGAGAAGAGCTATAATCCTGTTACCAATGTTGTGGAAGATAAATATAACAAAGGGATTGCCGGCTATTCAACATTTTCAACCAGTGCAAGTCTGCAGACAATCTTGTATGGTCAGAAGAATTTTGCTAAAAACTCTCCTATTGTTGCCATCCGTCATATGGTAACCCCGAGTTTCAGTTTTACTTATTCCCCTGATTTTGGTGACAGGAGTTGGGGCTATTTCAAAAATTATTCTAATGCGAGAGGTGAGATGACACCTTATTCTATTTTTGATAACGGAATTTACGGAGCGCCATCTTCGGGTCTTACACAAAGTATTGGATTCAACATTGCGAATAATCTTGAAATGAAGGTAAAGTCCAAAACCGACTCTACCGGCGTTAAAAAGGTCAAGATCTTTGAAAATCTTAATATCTCCGGAGGCTATAATTTTGCTGCAGAAAAATATAAGTGGTCAGTTTTCAGCGTTAATGCGCAATCATCTTTCTTTAATAATAAACTGAATGTCAATTCCAGCCTGACGATCGAACCTTATGAAATTGTTTTTACCGATGGTAGTGATGTTGGTGTGAGAACAGAGAATTTCGGACACTTTAGCTTACAGGGATTCAATGTTCAGTTATCTTATCCTATGAGTGAGGCTATTTTTGGCAAGAAAGAAGAATTATCCAAGATATATAAAAAGAAAGGAGAGATAAGGAATGAAAATTATTATTTCGATGATGATAATTATTCCCATTACCAGCCAACCTGGACTCTGAACGTGAATGCCAACTATGCCTATACAAGAGGTCTTACAAGAACAGCTAACAAGGTTGCTACTGTTGGTCTGGACGGAAGTATAAAACTGACGCCGTATTGGAACATCAACGGAAGCACCAATTATGATATTGAGAAAAAAGTTTTAGGCTACACAAGATTAGGATTTTCCAGAGATCAGCGTAGTTTTACCATTACCTTCAACTGGGTTCCGTTTGGACAATATAAAGTTTACGATTTTTTCATCGGTATCAAAGCCAATATCCTGAAAGATGCGGTGAAATACAAAGAGAGAAGTTTTACCCAGCCGAACAGTACTTTTTAGGATTTAATGAAAATTTGTATAGTTTTGTAAAAATTTAATTTTTCTAATGAAAAAGATCATTCATACCTCAGAAGCGCCTGCAGCCATCGGGCCTTATTCACAAGCTTGTTTAGTCAACGGAACATTATACATCTCTGGGCAGATTCCTGTAGATCCCGAGTCCGGAAAACTGGTTGAGGGCATCGAAAAGGAAACGCACCAGGTGATGAAGAACCTGCAAGCTATCCTGAATGAAGCTGGAATGAGTTTTGATAATGCTGTAAAAGCATCGATCTTTCTTAAAAGTATGGATGATTTTGCCGTTGTGAATGAGATCTACGCATCGTACTTTAGTAACGATCAGTTTCCTGCAAGAGAGACTGTGCAGGTATCTTGTCTCCCAAAAAATGTTGATGTGGAAATATCAATGATTGCATACAAAGACTAAATGAACTTTCTTAGGAATACATTAGGTGTTTTGGCTGGTTTAACGGTGGCCGCTCTCATTATCACATTCGGGATAAAGATCGATTCCGACTGGGTTACTTACAAGCAGTTTGCACCTTTTGATCATTGGGAAGCACTTCTGCAGTCGGTTGAGAAAAAAGATTCCTTTTTTGTGGCCTTATTGTTTTTCGGTGGCTTAGGTGTAACTTTTGGAGGCGTGGTTACGGCAATCATTGTAAAATATGCTAAAGTCGCTTATGCTATTCTGATAGGCTTCATTATGCTTTTCATTGCGATGCTGGATATCATCATCTATCCCTATCATCCCGTTTTTTATAAGATATCGATATTCTTGATTTTCTTTCCGTTCTCCTGGATTGGGGGGAAGATCACCGAAGTTATCTACGAAAGACGAAAAAAACGAGCTAAACAATTACAACTAAAGAATAAAAAACCACAAGCCTAGACTTGTGGTTTTTATTTATTAGTCTTTTTAAAAAAAAAAGTATAATTCACTTGTTAAAACTGTAGGAGCCTGAAAGAATGACAGGTAAACCTGCAAAAATAGCAGGCGAACCTGTCAAAATCATAGGTGTGCCTACAAAAAGGGTAGGCTGGGCTATTAAAATCATAGCTACGCCTGTAAAAATTATAGGCGAGCCTATCCAAAAGGTAGGCGAGCCTATGAAAGTAATAGGCGAACCATTCATAGAAGTAAGCTGGCCTGTTCAAAATAAAGCCCGCCCTGGATTTTGCAGGGCGGGCTTTGTTAGTGTATGGTTTAAATATTATTCTTTGTCCGGTGATTTATTATCATTGCCTTTGTTGGCAAACCTGCTGTTCCATGTATCCACATCTCTCATTGCCAGGTCCAGGGCAGTATCATTTTGCCTGGATATTTCCAGGTTAGATTTGTAACGGTCTGCCAGTGTCATGATATCTGCAGAAGCACCCAGCTGGATTTCCTCGATAGTTTCAAGATTTTGCAGAATCGCCATCCTGTTGCCTTCCAGGTTGCTGTAGTAATCCAGCAGCCCGTTAAGTTCCGCCGGGTTATCTGCACGGCTCAGCGCATCGGGGAATTGTGTTGCAATTCTTGATATTAACCGGGCATAGCCTTCTCTGCCTTCTGCCATGGTGCGCATGCCGGGTTTCTCGTCATCCGTAAGGTTGATCTTGTAAGGTGTTAGTGGTGTAAGTGCTCCGGTAATGGTTGCAGTGTAAGTATCCGTAACGGCTTTTGCCGGGATAGAAAGAATGAATTTTCTCATCTTTTGTGTTGTTTTTTTGATTAATTAATTGTTGATTATTTTTCTATAGTAAAATTAAAAAGTTCTTTGATGTCTATTTCTAAGGCTTTGGAAATTTCATAAATAATGCCGACTGAGGTATTTATCAAACCCCGTTCAATTCGGCTTATTTGTGAATACTCTATGTTTGTGATGTCAGCGAGAGTTTGCATACTCATCTTTTTTGACTCTCTTATTTTTCTTAAGTTTTTGCCAAATGAAATAATAAACTCTTGATCTATGCTTGTCTTCACAAAAACAAAGATTAAGAATCTATATAAAAATTATTGTGGCATATTTGCCATAATTAAAATTTTGTTTTAGATTTGAAAAAATATTATATTTAAAAACTTAAAAAAAACGCTTATGAAGAAAAAAAACTATGTATTGTGGTTTGCCTTTTGGGCACTTCTCCTTATCGGCTGCCGGCAAGATCATTTTCCCGAGGCTGAAAGTTACAATAACAATGGTAAGTTCCGGCTTACAAAGAAAACCGTATCGCTGGATAAGGCACAGCACAAAAATGCCATCTCAACTCTGATGGCTGAAACCGAAGCCAAAATCAAAACCAGATCCTCCCATACAGGCAAATCTTCTGCAGATGAAGATCTTTCTCTGGATACGGAAAACATCATCTATATGGAAAACGGATCCAATTATCATACGTACACCTTCCGTGTGATCAGCCAGGATCCGTCAGCAGATGTACAGAATCTGGTAATGAGTCCGCTTACAGATGGATCCTATGAGAGATTCCTGGTAACCTATCATCTTACAGAAGCCGAAAAAATGGCTATTTCTCAGGATCAGTATGTTGATATTGCTGGTAAAATAAATATCGTTTATCTGGAAAATGACCAGATCCCTACCGAAACCAACAATAGCATGGGGTGCAAATGGGTAGAAGTAACACACATC
>NQWY01000007.1:0-41278 GCA_019425655.1 Rhizophagus prolifer
AGCAGAAATTGTCAACGGATCCGAATCCAAATATCTGAACGCTTTTTGTTTTTCCAAAATCTGCTGAAGAATAAACGCCGAAGTTCCTCCTTCAACATCTTCATCTATTATTACCAATCGGTTTGTTTTTTTCACACTCTCAGCAATCTCTTGAGATAGATCAAATGGAATCAGGGACTGAACATCAATAACTTCTGTGGAAATCCCTAATTTTTCCAATTCATTTGCAGCTTCAGTCACAATTCTCCAGGTAGAACCATAAGTTACTAAAGTTACATCTGTACCTTCTTTTGTTACTTCTATTTTTCCAACTGGAACTGTGAATTCTCCTAAGTTATCCGGCTGTTTTTCTTTCAGTCTGTAACCGTTCAGACATTCTACAATCACGGCTGGTTCGTCACTTTGGAGCATCGTATTGTAAAATCCTGCGGCTTTTGTCAAATTTCTTGGAACCAAAATATTGATCCCTTTGGAAAGATTAAGAATTCCTGCCATTGGCGAACCGGAATGCCATACACCTTCCAACCTGTGACCTCTCGTCCTGATAATGACGGGCGCTTTTTGCCCACCTTTGGTCCTGTATTGAACCGTTGCCAAATCGTCGCTCATCCCTTGAAGACAATACAAAATATAATCAAGATATTGGATTTCGGCAATTGGTTTCAAACCTCTCATTGCCATTCCAATTCCTTGTCCAAGAATTGTAGCTTCACGGATTCCTGTATCAGCGATTCTTACATCTCCATATTTTTCCTGTAGTCCTTCCAAACCTTGGTTAACGTCTCCGATATTTCCCGCATCTTCGCCAAAAACCAAAGATTGAGGATATTTTTCAAAGATTTTATCAAAGTTATTTCTTACAACTACTCTACCATCTACTTCTTCGGAAGAATCAGAAAATATCGGTTTGATCTCTTTAACATTAGTCGCTTTCCATTCCGATTCAGAATACAGATGAGAAGAATAATTATCTTTTTCGATTTTTAAGATTTCTTCGTATTTCGATTTCAATACATTTCTTTCAGCTGAATCTTGGTTCCTTGTCAACAATAATGTCTTTCTTATCAATTGGAAAACATCCTTTTTGCTCACAGAAATAATTTTATTGAAAGTCTCGATCAAATTTCCAATTTCGGAGTTTTGATTTTTAATGGATTCTACTAAAGGTAAAACGTCAGACTTAAGATCAGAAATTGTTTTTTGGTAAGCTTCCCAAGCTTTTTTTTGTCCTTCTTTTACTAATTTTTTAGCCTCCGAATCAATTGAATCTAACTCCTCAGCGGTTGCCAAAACTTCTTCCTGGCCTTCGATTTCGATGCTGTAATCCAAAATCCATTCTCTGAATTTAATTAATCCATCAAATTCAGATTCCCAGCTTAATCTGTCTTCAGATTTATAACGCTCATGCGAACCAGATGTTGAATGGCCTTGCGGCTGTGTTACTTCCGTTACATGTATTACAACAGGAATACTTTCATATCTGGCAAAATGTTCGGCTTTCGCATAAGCTTCCATCAGCGCCGGATAATCCCAAGCTTTTACCTGGATAATTTCACAGCCTTGATTTTCACCTTCATTTCTCTGAAAACCTGAAAGCATTTCGGATATATCCGCTTTTGCTCTTTGATTCTGAGTAGGAACCGAAATTCCGTAACCATCGTCCCAAATCGAAACGATCATTGGAACCTGTAATGCACAAGCCGCATTCAGAGTTTCCCAGAAATGGCCTTCTGCTGTAGAAGCGTCACCAATTGTTCCAAAAGCAACTTCGTTTCCGTCTTTCGAAAATTTCTCAGAACCTTCAAATTTTACAGATTTATAAATTTTAGAAGCCTGAGCCAGTCCTAACAACCTAGGCATTTGTCCCGCCGTTGGAGAGATATCAGATGAGATATTTTTCTGAGCTGTCAAATCTTTCCAACTTCCATCAGCATTTAGGCTTCTTGTAGCGTAATGCCCGTTCATTTGACGACCTGCTGAAGCTGGTTCTCTTTCTACACTTGTATCAGCATATAACTGTGCAAAAAAACTTTCTACAGAAACCGCATCAATTGCCAAAGCAAAAGTCTGATCCCTGTAATAGCCAGAGCGGAAATCTCCATTTCTGAAAACTTTTGCCATTGCCAGTTGCGGCAATTCTTTACCATCTCCAAAAATTCCGAATTTTGCTTTACCAGTAAGTACTTCCCGTCTTCCTAAGTATGACATCTCGCGAGAAATTCTTCCTAATCGATAATCATCCAGAATACTGGTTTTGAAGTCCTGAAAAGAGATCTGTTGAGTTTCTATATAAGTTGATTGCATATCAAAGAGTTTTGACAAATATAAAATTTTTTAGCTAATTTTTGTGAAAATGACATTTTGACTTTTTAAAGAATTTTTAATTAATCATAAACTATCATAAAGATCGGTAAGACTATACGATATTTTGATATTTTTAAACAAAATAAATTAAATGAGAAAAACTGCACCACATATACTTAATGCATCAACAAATCTATTAGGGTTTTGTCTTGTGATCCTGACATCCTTGAAAATTGCAAAATTTCAGCATCATTCTTACCTAAACGAGTTTGCAGTTTGTGCTATTTTATGTTTGGTAATGAGCTGTACACTTTCATTTCTTGCTATTAAAACTGACAAAGAAAAGGTTTCCGGAAAGCTCGAAAATTTTGCTGATGTGCTTTTTTTTGCAGCATTGCTATGTATCACATTAGCAATATGCATAGTAAGTATCGATGTTGTCTAACCAATTTTTATCGTTTCCAAAGCTTTCGGCAGAAAAGAGTTAGGAAAAATCTGTCTTGCCTCATCCGTCATAACACTTAAGTCACTGTAACGATTGGAAAAATGTCCTAAAATCAGTTTTCCGACTTGTGCTTTTTTGGCTATAGTTGCAGCTTCCAATGCAGTGGAATGCCCCGTATAATCTGCCATTTCTTTAAGATTATGAAGGAAAGTGGATTCGTGGTAGAGAATATCTACATTTTCTATGATCTGGATAATGTCTTCTTTATATTTGGTATCACTGCAGAATGCATAAGAAACCGATGGTTTTGGATCTGTCGTCAGTAATGCATTATTGATGACGGTTCCATCTTCCGTTACAAAGTCTTTTCCTAAACGTAGATTCTGGAAATCACAGATCTCGATTTCTTTATATTTGGAAATCTCCTTCATATTCAGATGACGCTCTTTTGGTTTTTCCCTGAAAAGGTAACCATTGCAATAGATCCTGTGATTAAGTGGAATGGTGAAAACCTCTACCCTTTTGTCTTCATAGATTTTTACAGATTCTTTACCCTCTAGCTCGTGATAAATGACTTCAAAACCTTTGTATGTTTCTGTAATTTCAAAAATAGTATCCATCATTTTCTTGATCCCTTTTGGACCGTAGATATTCAGCGGGGTTTTTCTTCCTAATAATCGGAAAGACGCTACCAATCCCGGCAAACCAAAACAATGATCACCATGAAGATGTGAAATGAAAATATGATTAATCTTAGAAAAACGGACTTTAGCCTTACGCATCTGCACCTGAGTTCCTTCGCCACAATCTATAAGGAAATGACGTTCTTCCATTTCCAGAAACTGAGAAGTCGGAGAAGAATTAATAGTCGGAATTGCTGAATTGAATCCTAAAATTGTAAGATACGTACTCAATTTTTCTTAGATGTATTGAAATTACGAGGTAAATATACAAAAACATTATAAAAATCACACAACACCCCCTCTGGAATTGAGAAAGTCTAAGAATTTTTTCAAAGCTTCACTTCTGTGACTGATTTTATTTTTTTCTTCGGGCTGCATCTCAGCAAAAGTCAAATTGTAATCGTCCGGAACAAAAATAGGGTCATAACCAAATCCTTCTTCTCCGAAAACTTCTTTTGTCAAGTTACCATAAACCCGGCCTTCGAAATAATGCTCGCCGCCCTCATCTTTGTAACACAAAACAGTTATGAAGTAGGCTCTTCTATTTGGTTGATCCTTCATTTCTTCCAAAACTTTTTCGATATTTTTTTTGAAATTGTGATTGCCAGCATATCGCGCAGAAAAAATGCCCGGCCGCCCACCTAATGCTTCTACAACCAGTCCACTGTCATCACCAACACTTGGTTTGCCTGTCTTCTCGAAACAGTATTTTGCTTTGATGAGGGCATTGGCCTGGAAAGTATCACCGTCCTCGATGATTTCTTCATTCAAATCGTAGTCCGATAAACTCGTCACAACATAGTCGGTTCCTAATATCTGCTGTATCTCTTCTTTTTTATGTAAATTATGTGTTGCTACTAAAATCTCCATTTATATATAATTGATGGTTGATAAATTATCATTGATTATGTTTGAAATGTTCTATTTTCTTGATATTTTTTTTTATGACCAAATTGCAGCCCGGCTTGAGCGGAAATCCTTTTTTGCTTGTACTCAATTTCTATTTAATCTGAAAAATCTCTGCAAAAAAGATTGGGAGCGGAAGACGGATTAAGCTGCCCTAAATTTAATCTTTATAAATAATATTCTTCTGGATTGCGAAAAAATAAAACGGTATTATAAAAATCGCTAATCCTGCTGCTAATAGTAGTTCAGGTTTAATTTTTAACAAATCAGAAAACGTTTCTGAATCTGAGTATAACATCATCATCGCCGACAACAAATTGTTGAATGCATGAAGCAAAATTGGCATCAGCAGCGATTTGGTTTTGTAATACACCAAACCTAATACCAAACCGAGCAGCAATGCGCCCGCAAATTGCCACGGATTGAAATGGACAACGCCGAAAATGAATGCCGAAACAATAATTGCCGTAACTGGTTTGACTTTGTTATTCAGCATTCCTTTCATAATGATGCCTCTAAAAAGGATTTCTTCCAGAATTGGCGCCAGAATGACTGTCATTATCAGTAACGAAATGGGTTCTTTAGCGAGTTTTGCAAACTGTTCTGAGTACATTTTGTAAATCTCGCCAAGTAAATCGCCTGTAGTCGGAATGAGTTGTGTGGTGTAATCTGCAACCAGCATCATCCCGAACATCATTGGAAATATCAATAGATAAACCCGAAATGGTTTGGTTGAGAAATCGAAATTGAGTTTGTTTCCGTCTTTTCTTACAATAAAAAAATCGAAAAAGAGAATGGGAACTACCATTGTTGCCGTATACATCAAAATATTAAAAATCCCAGTATCACTAATATCCTGTCCAAATAACGCAGACAATCCTAAACCAATTGCATACATCAACGACTGACCGATAAACAGCCCGACAACCAATAAAATCCCAACAAAAAAATCGACTTTGTAATTCTGTTCTTTCATTATTTGAGCTCTTTCATATAAACTAAAGGTTCTGATTTGAAAGTTACATCTTCCGGATGAAATATCTTGAAATAATCTCTCAAAACCAAATCGCATCTTACAACACCACTTTCGAAATAATCATTCGAACCATCTTTCTCGCGGTTGTTTATCATAAATAAATTACCAGAGTTGAAGACTTTCATTTTACTGTAATTAGGATTCAGCGTTAATAATTCTTTTTTGTTTTGGTGTGGACTAATATTAATCCAATAATTTGCATTTTCTGATTTAACGAAAACTTCTTCAAAACTCAACGGAACGGAAGATGATTCTTTGTTATCTTTCAGAATATAATTTCCGCCGGCATCATTAATCAATCTTGCAACGAAGGAATTTCCGCCTGGTAAAAACCATTGACTTCCGTACATTTCGTTGCAAAGAATGTTTGGTTTGTTTGAGGTTTTAGAAGCTAAATTTTGAATCTTTTTATAATTATCCTCAATATTTTTAAATACTTTATCAGCTTGTTCTTCAGCTCCGAATAGTTTTCCAAACAATAAAAGATATTTTGATTTTTCTAATGGATTTTGCTCTAGAAATTCGTCCAGGAAAATCAATGTGATTCCGTTTTTCTTTAAGATGTCATAAGTATTGGCAAAATTGGGAACATAGTTGGTAAAAATAACGTCCGGTTTATTAGAAAGAATTCTCTCAATATCATAATTCTGTTCGTTTCCGATATTGAGAATTTGATTTTGATTAATTAACTGATGGATTTTTTCTGAAAAAATATACTCTGGACTTGAAACGCCTGTTATTTTGTTTTCTAAATTAAGTTCAGAAAAATAGCCAATCAGGCTTGAATTAAGCAACATTGCTTTCTGAAATGGCAATTTTTCTTTTGGAATGACATTTTTAAATTTTCCTGAGTTAATAACCAGATTTTTTGAATCATCCGAATAATTAACTCTTTCCGAGATAGTTATATTTCCAAAATCTGATTTTGAAATTTCTTTTTTACAATGCGTTTCATCTTCCAAAGAAAGCAAAAAAGTACTATATTTGCAAACCTTTAAACAGGGCCTCGTGGCGCAACTGAATAGCGCATCTGATTACGGCTCAGAAGGTTACAGGTTTGAATCCTGTCGAGGTCACACATAATCAAAATCAAATAGCGTCATTAAAAGTGACGCTATTTTTTTATTAGAATCCTGTTGACTTGAATTATAATTTTAAATAATCTCTGATAGTACTTACTACACCGAAGTCATCATTTGTGAGAGCAGAATAAGTTGCATTTTCTTTTACAAACGGGTGTGCATTTTGCATTGCATAGGAAAATTTGGAATTTTTCAGCATTTCAATATCATTCATATAGTCGCCAAAAGCCATTGTTTCAGAAGGAAGGATATTTAATTTTTTCTGAATAATTTCCAGAGCTTTTCCCTTATTGATGTTTCGGTTCATAATATCAACCCAGTATTTTCCTGAGACTACAACCTCAAGATTCTCATTTTCAAAATGTTTAAGATATGGATAGATATTTTTCTCTGAACCTTCCGGATGGTAAATAGCAATCTTAAAAGCATCATCATCCACCTCCAAAGTCAAATCATCAACTTTCTGATTTTCCGTATAATATCTGGTAAAATAATTCACAAATGCTTCATCCTCGCTTTCATAGTACGCTTTTCTCTTTGCAGAAAGAACAGCTCTCGCACCAGGTATTTCACGGATGGTTTTTATAATTTCGACTATGAATTGATGATCCAGTTTATCTGCAAATAATTCCTCATTTTTATAGATAACATAACCACCGTTCTCAGCAATAAAACCGATTTCATTTTCAATTTCTGTAAAATACTGCGTAATTCCCGGCATTTGTCTTCCGCTTGCAGGTACGAAAAGGATATTTCTCTTCTTCAATTCCTGATAAATCTGAGGGAAATCCGGACTGACTTCGTATTGAGAATTTAGAAAAGTGCCATCCATATCGGTGACAATCAGTTTAATGTCATTCATAAATTTAATGTAATAAAAAAATCGATTGATTTTCTCTGATTAATAAAAGTGTTGCAAAGATAAAACTATCTTATTATTTGCTCTTATAATGTATGTTAGAAAGACTTTTCAATATCTCCGCACTCTGCTCCGGCGTAATATCACGCTGCGCTTCAGCAAGCATTTCATAGCCGACCATAAACTTTTTCACTTCTGCACTTCTCAGCAATGGCGGATAAAAATGCATATGAAAATGCCACTCCGGATGCGGTTTTCCATCGGTTGGCGACTGATGAATTCCGGCTGAATATGGGAAGGAAATCTCAAAAAGATTGTCGTATTTCGTGGTTAAATCTTTTATAATGGATGCTAAAGATAATTTTTCGTTTTCGGAAAACTCAATCAGATTCTCAATCTTTCTTTTGCTCACGATCATCGTTTCGTAAGGCCAGACCGCCCAGAAAGGAACTAGTGCGACAAAATCCTCATTTTCAAGAATTATTCTTTCATTAATTTCTAGCTCTTTTTTTACATAATCTTCAAGAAGAGAAGATTCGTTTTTATCAAAATACTTTTTAAGATTTTCCTGTGTTTTTGCCACAATAGAAGGAATTGAAGACTGTGCCCAGATCTGTCCGTGAGGATGCGGATTGCTGCAACCCATCACCTGACCTTTATTCTCAAAAATCTGAACGTGGTTGATATAATCTAATCCTCCCAATTCTTCATATTGCTGTTGCCAAACATCAATGACTTTTTTGATGTCATCAACTTCCATTTCAGGTAGTGTTAGACTGTGATTTTCCGAAAAGCAAATGACACGGTTGATCCCTCTTTCAGGTTTTAATGAAAAAAAATCAGAACTTTCCTCAGAAAATTCAACATCCTCTTTCATCAGAGAACCGAAATCGTTATCAAAAACGTAAACACCTTTATAATCAGGGTTTTTCTCGCCGTTTACACGAACATTTCCTGAACACAAATAACAATTCGGATCATGAGCCGGAAGCTGTTCTTCTGATGTTTTTTCTGTTTGTCCCTGCCAAGGTCGCTTTGCCCGTTGCGGAGAAACAAGAATCCATTCATCCAAAAGCGGATTGTATCTTCTGTGAGGATGGTCTTTTTGATTAAATGACGATTTCATTTCTGTGGTATTCATTAATTCCGTCCGATATTTTTACTTGATAGACTTTCATGTCTATGTTGTAAGCCTGTTTATATTGAGCACTGATATTTTCAATGACCTGACTTACATTTTCATCTTTAATAAGGTTAATGCTGCAACCGCCAAAACCGCCGCCCATAATTCTTGCCCCAAAAACGCCTTCTTCTTTTAAAGTTTTTTTAACCATAAAGTCGAGTTCATCGCAGCTTACTTCAAACTCGGTCGAAAGTCCGGAATGGGTTTCATTCAAAAGTTGACCAAGATATTCTACATCACCTTCTGATAAAGCTTTTGCGGCTTTTTCCACCCTTTTGATTTCTTTGAGAAGATAAAAGCATCTTTTGTAGGAAATCTCACCCATTTCTGTTCTTGCCTCATCAAGCATTTCAAAACTGAAATCCCTGAATTTTTGTATTTCAGGAAACTTTTCCCACAATATTTTTTTGCCGTTGTCAACATCTCTTCTTCGGTCGTTGTAACCGGAAGTTAGATGAGTATGTTTAACGCAACTGTCGAAAAGAACCAAGCTGTAACCGTCAATATTCGCTTCAAAATACTGATGCTCCAAAGAATTGCAGTCGAGCATAATCACTTTATGCTCTTTTCCGAAAACTGACGAAAACTGGTCCATAATTCCGCATTTTACGCCTACAAAAGTATGTTCGGATTTCTGACCAATAACCGCTATTTCTTTTTTATTTAAATGTAAATCGAAAATTTGGTTGAGAATATAAGCAAAACCACATTCCAAAGCTGCCGATGATGACAGACCTGAACCCATCGGAATCGTGCTGCTGAAAGCAATCTGCAAACCTCCGACTGCTTTCCCTGACTCTTGAATGACATTAAAAATGCCCAACAAATAATTGACCCAGGTCTGCGAAACCGGAAACTGTTTTTCATTAACATCAAAACTAAAAGAATCGTTAAAATCTTTGGCAAAAAAAGAGATTGTAGAATCATCCGTTTTTTTTACGGCAAAGCAAATATTCTTATCAATGGCAGCCGGAAGCACAAATCCGTCGCTGTAATCGACGTGTTCTCCAATGATATTGATTCTTCCTGGAGCGAGAAAAATTCGTTCCGGCTCCGATTCAAAAGCCGACCGAAAGGCCTCTTTTGTGTAATTGATTAAATTCTCCTGCATAAAATCTGCAAATTATATTGAATGGAAAGTTTAAATTTAAATTAATGACTAAAGTTACGGTTTTCTGTTTAGGTGACTGTCCTGCTCAATCGGAGAAGACAGTTGGTGACGTGACAGGATTCATATTGATAACCGAGACCTTCCTGTTTTTTCTGTTTTGATGACATTCTTTTCAACCACTAAGAGCACAAAGAGATTCACAAGGAGCACAAAGCTTGTGACCTTTGTGCGAACTTTGTGTTCCTTGTGGTAATAAACATAACAATGCAATATTACAGGCTTTCCGACTTTCTGCTCATCACTTTTTTCACTGCTTCAACAATATCATTGGCAGTTAATCCGTATTTTTCCATCAGTTGATCAGGAGTTCCGCTTTCCCCGAAACTGTCGTTGACGGCAACATATTCCTGAGGCGCAAGATATTCTGTAATCAGAAGCTGTGCAACGCTGTCGCCCAATCCGCCTAATCTGTTATGTTCTTCCGCAGTTACTACACAACCCGTTTTTTTAACGGAATTAAGAATGGCTTCCGAATCCAAAGGTTTAATAGTATGAATATTAATAATTTCTGCATCGATGCCCTGCTCTTCCAGAATTTCTCCGGCTTTGATGGCTTCCCAAACCAAATGTCCCGTTGCAACAATCGTTACATCTTTTCCTTCATTCACCATCCACGCTTTTCCGATTTCGAATGTTTGATTTTCATCAGTAAAAACAGGAATTACGGGACGTCCAAAACGGAGGTAAACAGGACCTTCGTAATCTGCAATCGCAATGGTTGCCGCTTTGGTCTGGTTGTAATCGCAAGTGTTGATCACCGTCATTCCCGGAAGCATTTTCATCAATCCGATATCTTCAAGAATTTGATGCGTTGCGCCGTCTTCACCTAAAGTTAAGCCAGCGTGGGAAGCACAAATCTTAACATTTTTCCCTGAATATGCAACGGACTGGCGAATCTGGTCGTACACTCTTCCTGTAGA
Source organism: Rhizophagus prolifer (assembly GCA_019425655.1). Classification (NCBI taxonomy): domain Eukaryota; kingdom Fungi; phylum Glomeromycota; class Glomeromycetes; order Glomerales; family Glomeraceae; genus Rhizophagus; species Rhizophagus prolifer. The sequence continues at coordinate 10,590 of NQWY01000007.1, forward strand.
AAAGTTGGCGAAAGTTCCCGTGAACGGAATTTTGCCTTCCGTTGCCAGACCTGCTGCCATTCCAATCATATTGGCTTCGGCAATTCCGATCTGGAAAAAACGTTCCGGTGCTTTTTCGATGAATTTTTCGAATTTTAAAGAACCGATAAGGTCTGCGCAAAGTCCGACAACATCGGGATTTTTATCCGCCAATTCTGCCATTCCCGCTCCGAAGCCGCTTCGGGTGTCTTTTTTTTCTGTGTAGGTATATTTTTTCATTTGATTAATTGTTGGTTATTTTTTTAACGCAAAGAGCGCAAAGATTTTTTTATCTTTTTGAGGATATTTTCGTTCGCAAAGGCGCTTCGCTCAGCTAAGAAAGTGGATTCCTCAAGTAAATTTTATCCGATGTTTTTACAAAATATTTTTTTGTGAATACTAAAAGCTTTACAGGTCACCTCTACGAGGTTTTGTGATGCCGAATTATTTTTGATCTATTATCAGTTCGCTCCTACGGAGCATTTATTATTCTAAAACGTATTTAGATTGAGCCACAGCGTGGCGAGCTGTTAATAGCAAAAATAAGTTTAGAACATCAAGCTCCGTAGGAGCGACCTGTAATTTAACATCACAATAAATTCCATTGTTCTTCCCGAAAACTTTTTCTCTTGAATGTTTTATCCATTGATTGATTTGGAACGGCGAATCTATCTCCACTTTATTATTTTTATTTTGAATCGATGAATCTCGTTCCTCGATTTCTCGCAGCCCGGCTTGAGTGGAGCTCTTTTTGCAAATTTTGGTATGGGAAAAAGCGTTGGCAAATTTGCAAAAAAGCGGGAACGGAAGACGGATTAAGCTGCCCAAATAATTCTCAAATTAATAATCACCTAAAGTTTCTTCGAGTTGATCTAAAGCTTTTTGTAATTGTTCGTCATTCGGTGCTTTCCCGTGCCACGCGTGAGTTCCCATCATATAATCGACACCGTAACCCATTTCTGTTTTCAGAAGAATACAAATCGGCTGACCTTTCCCTGTCAAAGATTTGGCTTCGTCCAGAACTTTCAGAATTTCTTCCATATCGTTTCCGTTTTCTACCTCAAGAACTTTCCAGTCAAAAGCTTCGAATTTGGTTTTAAGATTTCCGAGAGATAGTACTTTGGATGTTGGACCGTCAATCTGCTGACCGTTGTAATCGACCGTTGCGATAAGATTGTCAACTCTGTTGTGAGAAGCGTACATAATCGCTTCCCAGTTCTGCCCTTCCTGTAATTCGCCATCGCCGTGAAGACTGAACACCAAATTCGGATCTTTATCTAATTTTTTTCCGACCGCGTGACCAACTGCCACAGACATTCCCTGTCCAAGCGAACCGGAAGCAATGCGAACTCCGGGAAGATGCTCGTGCGTCGTCGGATGTCCCTGCAATCTGGAATTCAGCTTTCTGAAAGTTGCCAGCTCAGATTTGTCAAAATAGCCTGCGTGCGCCAAAACACTGTAAAAAACTGGGGAAATATGGCCGTTGGAAAGGTAAAAAACATCTTCACCTTTTCCTGTCATATCAAATTCCTCTTTTCTTTTCATCGCATCAAAGTAAAGAGCTACGAGAAAATCTGTACATCCTAATGAACCTCCCGGATGTCCCGACTGGCATGCGTGAACCATTCTTACAATATCTCTGCGAACCTGCGAAGCAATACTTTTTAATTTTTGAATATCGTGCATATTTTTATTGCATTTTTTGTGAATCTTTGATGAACTGCTCCAGACCGCTTGCTGTTAAAGGATGATTAAGCAAAGACAAAATCGGTGGCAGTGGACAGGTCACGACATCGGCGCCGATTTTCGCACAGTTGATAATGTGCATAGAATGGCGAACAGATGCTGCCAAAATCTCAGTTTCATATCCATAATTATCGAAAATGGTTCTGATTTCCTGGATTAAATGAAGACCGTCTGTGGAAACATCATCCAGTCTTCCTAAGAACGGAGAAACGTAAGTCGCTCCTGCTTTTGCCGCTAAAAGTGCTTGTCCAGCTGAGAAAATCAGGGTGCAATTGGTGCGGATTCCTTTTTGCGAAAAATATTTGATGGCTTTGATTCCGTCTTTGATGATGGGAACTTTTACCACGATATTCGGATGAATAGCTGCCAATTCCTCGCCTTCTTTGATCATTTCTTCATAAGTCGTGGAGAGAACTTCTGCCGAAATATCGCCATCTACAATTTCGCAAATATCTTTGTAATGTTGCAAAATAGCTTCTTTTCCGCTGATTCCTTCTTTTGCCATCAGGGACGGATTTGTTGTAACGCCATCAAGAATTCCCAGATCCTGAGCTTCTCTTATCTGCTCCAAGTTGGCTGTGTCGATAAAAAATTTCATAGAACAAACAACTCCCTGTCTCAAAAGATTTAGAAAGTTATTTGTTTAAGTTTATTAAATGGATTGATTAATTGTGATGCCCCATATTGAGCTTGATTTTCTTTAAATCCTCAAGCTGGTGAATAGGTTTTTCAATATCAGACGGAATTGGTTTGTTAGAAAATGTCTGGAAGTAAAGCAAACAAGCATCTTTCCACCAAACGGCATCTTTTGCCTGAATTTTCAGTTTATCCTGAACCTCAGAAAATCTTTGCTGATCAATATAAGGTTGCATTTTGTCCCAGGTCTTCTGATAATCTCTCACTTCGTGAACACCCAAATCATATTTATAGCACAGCTCATCCCAAAGCGTTTTTCCGTCTTTCATCTTGTAATCCCAAGGAACGTGATGGAACCAGAGAATCAGCTTTTCAGGAGTCGTTTTAATGTTATTATAGATTTCGTTAAGCGGCGGAAAATATTGCGAAACGGCATCGCTTCCCGTTTTTGTTCTGTCAAATCCGATTCCTTCTGCATTGGCCTGATGATAATACACCGGTGACCAATCGGGTCTTCCGCCTTTGTAATCGCCCCACGGTTCCGGACCGTAATGGTGTCCACCGGCAAAAATGTGGTGAAGACCAAGCGGCATCATATAATCTACGGCAGTTTCACGTGAAGTAAGCATTATTTCTTTGACCGGATTTACAAAGTTTTTGTTATCCGTGAAAGTCATTTTAATCCATTCATCTGCAATCTGTTCTGAGGTTAAATCGTGATTCCAGGCCAGACGTCCGAAAGCGTACCAATTAGCTTGTGCAAAGTGATGCCCCGTCCAGTTTTTATCTTTCCCTATATTGGCAACTGCTGAAATGGCCGTCAGTTTTGCAGGTCTTAAAGTTCCGTCTGTAATTTTAGCAATCGTAGAACCTTTCCCATCCGAAAAAGTATCACTGTCCAGAGTTTCTTTGAATAACGGCGCCAAAAAAACCAGATGATTGGCCTGTCCCAAATATTCCTGGGTAATTTGAAATTCGACCATTTCCGAAGTTTTTCTCAACGCTCCAAAAAGCGGATTGAATGCTTCTCTCGGCTGAAAATCTATGGGTCCGTTTTTAATCTGAATAATGACATTATCTCTAAATTTTCCGTCTAACGGAACAAATTCCAGATGCGCCTGTTTCGCACGGTCTTCTTTGCTCGGACTGTAAACAAATGCCCTCCACATAACGATTCCGCCATAAGGTTTCAAAACATCTGCCATCATATTGGCTCCGTCTGCATGGGTTCTTCCGTAATCTTGCGGTCCGGGCTGTCCTTCGGAATTGGCTTTTACCAAAAATCCTCCGAAATCAGGAATCAGTTTATAAATTTCTGCCGCTTTATCTTTCCACCATTTCTGAACATCCTGATTCAATGGGTCTGAATTCTGTAATCCACCTAAAACTTTTGGTGAAGAAAAATTGACAGACAGATAAACTTTGATTCCGTAAGGTCTGAAAATATCGGCTAAAACTTTGACTTTTTTAAGATAATCTTCACGAAGCATATTTGGTGAAGCATTCACATTATTCAATACTGTTGCGTTGATTCCGATGGATGCGTTGGCTCTTGCATATTCTTCGTATCTCGGCGAAATTTTATTAGGTAAATCTTCCCACTTCCAAAGCGAATGGCCGGCATAACCACGTTCAATGGTTCCGTCGAGATTGTCCCAATGGTTAAGAATTCTTACATCATAGGAAGGTTTTTCTTCAAGTTTCAGATTAGAAAAATTGGCTTTCTGCTGTTGTAAATTCAACAGATGATAGCTTCCGTATAACAATCCTAAGTCTGTTTTTGCCAAAATGCTGATTTTTTTCGGGGTAGAAACGATTTTATAACCATCCTTGAAACTGTCCGGAAATCTATCAATTTTTAAATCAACGGCTTGTCCTGCCCAATGTTGGTTCAGTTCCTTTTTGGCGATTTCAATGGTAGGACTTTTACTGTTTGAATTCACAATATTTCTTGGCTTCGGATTGACCGGATATCTCAACCATAACTGACTTCCGTCTTCAGCAAAAGCCATTAACGGAAGAATTAAAAACAGTAATATGTAATGTCGGAAATGTTGCATTCTTAAATTTTTAAAATTATTTAAGTTTTGGCTAAAGCCAAATGGTATGTCACTTTTTTAAACGGGCTAAAGCCCGTTCCTATTGATGGTCTTCCAATCCTTCAATCGTTTTAATTTTACCGTCGTTATCATATTCAATTTCGACAACCTTCATACTTCTCAGCCACGTTCTTCCGCCACTCGGAACGGAATCGTGGAAAAACAGATACCATTTTCCTTTAAATTCTACAATGCTGTGATGCGTAGTCCAACCTACAACAGGCGTCAAAATTTCACCCTGGAAAGTAAACGGACCGTAAGGATTATCACCAACTGCATAACAAATCAAATGGGTATCTCCTGTGGAATACGAAAAGTAATATTTATCGTTGTATTTGTGCATCCAGGATGCTTCAAAAAAACGGTGTTTGTCACCGTGAAGCAAAGGATTTCCGTTTTTGTCCAAAATCACGACATCTTTCGGCTCTTCGCCAAATTCGAGCATATCATCGCTTAACATCACAACTTTTGATGAAATGGCAGGTTCATTATCGTTAGGAAGAATGGCAGATTCCAATGCTTTATTGTTTCTGTAACGTTGCAATTGTCCACCCCAGATTCCTCCGAAATACATATAATGCTTTCCGTTATCCTCAAAAAGACAAGGATCGATGCTGTAACTTCCCATCATCGGATGTTTTTCTGGAACGAACGGTCCGTACGGTTTATCGCTCACTGCAACACCGATTCTGAAAATATCATTTTTGTCTTTTAGCGGAAAATACATATAATATTTGTCATTTTTGAAGGCTACATCGCAATCCCATAACTGTCTTCCCGACCAAGGAATATCTTTTACCGAAAGAACAACACCGTGGTCCGTAACTTCGCCATTTTTCACATCATCAAGGGAGAAAACGTGGTAATCATTCATATCGAAATGGTCGCCGTTGTCGTTTTCTTCGATACCACTTTCGCGATCGTGGGATGGATAAATGTAAAGTTTTCCTTCAAAAACGTGTACGGAAGGGTCTGCCATATAATCTTTCGGGAAAAGGTATTTTGCTTTGTTCATTTTTATAGTTTAGATATTTAAATAATAGATTTTATTTTTTAAACCACAAAAGGCACAAAAGAAATGATTGAAAATTTTAGCTAATCAAAAGTTCAAAAAAGGAAGCCTCAGTAGACGTTTTGCTTTTTTGTTCTTTTGATGCTCTTAACTGTAAAGTAAGTCTTTTGTTACTTTTGTGGTTTAATAATTATTTTTCTTTCGTTAATTGAATTAATTTCTCTACAACTGGTTTTGCCTGATAATTTCTGTCGAATGGAAGCGGATAATCGGTTCTGCCTTTTACAGGAAAATCGTTTTTCCAGGACTGGGCATCAGTTACTCCCCACAATGTCACTCGTCTGATTTTATCCTGATGTTTCAGGAACAGTCTGAAGAAATCCAGATAGCGGTTTTCCCATTCTTTTGTCACATTTTCAGGTAATCCTTTGGTGTAAGGATTCATTTTTGCTTCGTATTCTACTTTGTCGGAAACGTTGGCAGAAGTTCCCCAAGGTGAAGGAAGAGCACTGATTTCCATTTCGGTAACATTGACTTTTACGCCTGCTGCTGCGTAATCAACAATTGCTTTTTCGTATTCTTCCAGTTTTGGGGTGTCCAATCCAACGTGGGTTTGCATTCCTACTCCATCAATGCGGATTCCTCTGGATTTCAAATCTTTAACGATTTTGGTAACGGTTTTTACTTTTTCCGGAAACCATTCGTTGTAATCGTTGTAATAGAGTTCGGCATTCGGGTCAGCTTCCTGCGCATATTGGAAAGCGAGCGGAATAAATTCTTCGCCGAGAATTTCGTAAAATTTGCTTTTGCGATACGTTCCGTCTTCCATAATGGCTTCGTTCACCACATCCCAACCTTTTACACGGCCTTTGTATCTTCCGACCAAAGTCGAAATATGGCTTTTCATTCTCTGTTTCAGAACTTCAGGCGAAACATCTTTTCCATCTTTGTCTACGAAAAACCATCTTGGTAATTGTGAATGCCACATCAAGGTATGGCCAATGATGAACATTTTATTCTTTTCTCCGAATTCTACGAATTTATCTGCATCGCCGAAGAAAAATTTCCCTTCCTGAGGCTGAATGAACATTGATTTCATACAATTTTCAGCTACGATTGAACTGAATTGCTTCTTGATGATTTCATCCGATTTTACATCGGTACCGTCAATTTGCGGAAGGCTCATTGCGGTTCCGATGTAGAATTTATTTTTGTAGGCATCTTTCAGGGAATCTTTTGAGAATGCCGAACTTGCTGTTTTGCAAGAAACCGTAAGGGCTAAAATTCCTAATAATGCGGCTATTTTTTTCATTGTTAATTTTTTAAATTTTAAACGCAAAGAGCGCAAAGATTTTTTTGACTACTATACTTTTTTAAGGTTCGCAAAGGCACTTCGACAAGCTCAGTGTAAACTCCAACTCAGCTAAGAAATACAGAACTTAATTTTTTAATCATCATTAAATTAAAAAGTCGAATCTCTCGCAGCCCGGCTTGAACGGAGCTCTTTTTGTAGAGCAAAGCGGAACAAAAAAGCGGGAGTGGAAGACGGATTAAGCTGCCCAAACAATTAAATCAACATTAATCTTCTTTTTTCCTTCTTTCTTTGAGTTCCTGTTCGATTTGCGTTTCCATTTTTTTGTTGATTTCGTAGAACATCAATAATCCACACGCCGCAAAGAACGGAATGGCCGGAAAAATACTGACCAGCATCTGAGCGCCGTTTGCAACGGATTCTGGCTGAATAACGTTTTCTGTACCTTCGGATGAAATATAGCCGTAATGCCCGATAATGGAAGAAACCAATGAGCTTCCGATGCTTAAACCAACCTTTAACCCGACCATCATTGCGGAAAAAATAATTGCTGTGGCGCGTCTGTTGTTTTTCCACTCGGAATAGTCGGCTACATCGGCAATCATTGCCCAAAGCAACGGTGTGCTGATTCCGTAGAAAAACCCGTGCAGAATCTGGGAAAGGAACATTAATCCTACCGATTTCGGTGGATAAAAGATGAATGCGACAATAAATAAAGTTGAAATAAACAGGGAAGCGATGAACGCATCTCTTTTCCCGTATTTATCGGCAAATCTTTTTGAGAAGGTAATCCCAACAATCATCATAATGATTCCGCCGGCATTGAAGAGCCCGAAACCTGCTGAACGAGGGTCTTCACCGAAGAAATTCATCCCGATGGAACTGAAAAATGCGGTAATCGGCGAAATGAAATTTTTCAAAGAAGTTTCATCGACGTAATTGTTGAAATAATAAACATACGAACCGCCTTTCATTGCCAAAGTAATGAAAATCAACGCTGTAACCACCAACATAATAATCCACGGCTTGTTTTTCTTTAAGTCTTTTAAATCGGCTCCCAAAGAGGACTCCTGCTCCGGTTTTGGAATGACTCTTTCTTTGGTGGTGAAAAATGTGATGAGCAACATAATCGTTCCGATAATGGCTAACCAGGTCATTACAATTTCGATTCCGGCTGCTTTATCGCCCTGTCCGACTGATAAAATTATCGGCAACATAAATACCTGAACGAAAAACTGTGCAAACATCACTGCCACAAAACGGTAAGAGGAAATGCTGTTTCGCTCGCCCATATCGCCTGTAATCACGCCGCTCAATGCTGCATAAGGTAAATTATTAGCCGCATACAGGAGTAATAAAATTGTGTAAGTTGCTGCTGCATAAACCATTTTTCCCTGATACGAAAAATTGGGTGTACTGAATGCAAAAAGTGCTGCTGCACCCAACGGAACGGCAGAAAATAAAATCCAAGGACGGAATTTCCCCCATTTGGTTCGTGTTCTGTCTGCCAAAGCGCCGACCATCGGATTGAATCCGAAACCGGCAATGAGCCCGACAATCAAAGTAATGATGGAAGCGTCTTCCGGCTTTAATCCGTAGATATCGGTGTAAAAATAAGCTAAGTAAGTCACCAAAGTCTGGAAAACCAGATTGGCCGCTAAATCTCCCAAACTGTAGCCGATTTTTTCAACGACAGATATTTTCTGAGATGGATTGTTCATATAGTTTATGGTTGTTTTTTATAATTTCTTTTAACGCAAAGTCCGCAAAGATTTTTTTGATTACTATTCTTTTTTAAGGTTCGCAAATGCGCTTCGCTCAGCAAAAGATTAAAAATCAAATTAAATGTTTATTCCGTTGTGAAAGGCGATGCAGGAAGTCCCGTTTTGTTTTTCAGGTTTCCATCGGGATTGTCTGCCCAGTCGTAACGGACTGCAACAGGATTTATTACCGAATCATTCCAGACTACAATTGTTTTGCCCTCGATTTTGGCTTTTGCCCAAGACCAGTTTCCATCGGCATTTTTGATGGCAAAACCTTTCAGTTCGGCAACGGGAGTGAAATCATCCGTTCCGGATTTGAAAGTAAGAACGATTTTATTTCCGTTTGATTTCATTGACTGATAAACCGGTCCGTCTGCAACGATGTTTTTCCCGTAAGCCAATTTCATCGCCTGCAAAGCCAACCTGTCTCCTACTGTTTTTTTATCGAGTGGATGAATGTCATTCCATTCTCCGACATCGATGATTACGGCAAGTCCGGCATTCGGAGCATTTAGCGAAACTTTACGTTGTTGATCTCTGAGTTCCGCCCAGTTACTTTCTATTGGCTGTGCTTTTGATTCCATAAAATTAGCCAATTGAACGGTGACGAATGGCATTTCCTTGTTATTGAATTTGTTTCTCCAGTCTGTAATCATTGTCGTCAGCAAATCGCCGTATTCTTTTGGTTTTCCGGTGTTGCTTTCGCCCTGATACCAGATTGCCCCCGTGATATTATAATTAATTAAAGGATTAATCATCGCATTGTACAATCCTGTCGGTTTCCAACGGATAAAGGTCGTTCCGGGCGCCATTTTTTCCATTTTTGTCCCGATTTTATATTTCCATTCGGATTTTAAATCGATTTTCTGGCCGTCAATTTCCAAGTAGTACGGTTTATCGGCGATGAATTGCCCTTTTCCACTTCCGTTGGAAATTCTTACGGCAATGACGTTTTTGCCTTCCTTCAAAATTCCGGCCGGAACTTCGTACCAACGCGGAGGATATTCGTAAGTCACGTTTCCGACTTTTGTTCCGTTGATGTACGTTACATCGGCATCTTTGATTCTTCCAAGATTTAAAAAAGCTGCTTTTCCTGCCTGATTTTTGGTTAAAGTAATTTCTTTTCTGAACCAAACAGAACCATCAAAAGAACCTTCTTTATCTTCCCAAGAACCGGGAATCTGCATCGTTTTCCAATCAGAATCATTTAAATCAAATTTTTCCCAATGTTGATTGAGCCCAATATCGCTTTGGTCTAATTCCGCATACCAAGCCTTGCTCAATGCCTGCTCAGAAGATTCTGTGGATTTTATCAAATCATCGTTCTGCCATTTTTTGGCTTCATCGAGATATTCAGGATATTTTTTCAAAGAATTTTCATCCATCCAAGCCTGAATTGGCGAACCACCCAAACTGGAGTGGATAATTCCTATCGGAACTTTATTTTTTTCACTTAAATCTTTTGCAAAAAAATACGCAACACCAGAGAAGTTCAGAATGGTTTGAGGATTTGTAGCTTCCCATTTCCCACCGTCTAATTCGGTTTGAGGCGATTTGAAATTATATTTCTGAGGAACTGTGAAAAACCTGATATTCTGATTGTTTGCATTTTTGATTTCGTTTGAATAAAGCGGCGTCAGTCTGCGCATAGGCAATTCCATATTCGACTGTCCGGAAGCCAGCCAAACATCGCCAATCAAAATATCTTTAAGAGTAATTTCGTTGACAGTCATTGTATATGGACCGCCTGCTTTCTGCTCCGGAAGTAGGATTTTCCAATTTCCATTTTGGTCTGCCGTGGTTTTGAAACTTTTATTGAGGAATTTCACTTCCACTTTTTCATTGGCATCGGCTTTTCCCCAAATGTTTAATTTCTGGTTGCGCTGTAAAACCATACCATCTGAAACCAATGCAGGAAGTTTAATTTTAGCCTCAACACAAAGACTGAAAATCAACAGGAACAATCCTAGAATTTTAGTGAAAATATTATTTGACATATTAGTTTTTATTTTGGTAATTCGTTCAGTAATCTCACTTCAATAATTTTTGGAGTCAGAGATTTTTCGCCTGAAATTAATTTTACAGTGAGCGTTTCTTTATTCTTTTCTGAATCGGGAACCGGGATTATTAACGACTGTGGTGAGCTTCCCATTTTTCCTTCAAAATCTTTTGAAAATTTTTTAATTCCATTGATTTCGACATTCAATGTACGATTGTTATTGGCATCAAAGTACAAAAGGTAAAGGTATTTTGCATTTTTATCCTTGTTTCTCATCTGATAACTGAACCAGCCTTTAGCATCGCGGAAATGACGGTCTTCCATATAACCATCGTAAGCATCTTTGCTGTCGAAAAAATGGTCGGATTCCGGCTGTTGCTCGCCTAACTGAATTTTGTCCGTTGTGATATTATCCAGTTTTCGTACAGCTTCTTCTTCCTGAGCTTTTTTCTGCTGAATAGTTTCGATTTTATCCTGAGTTGCCTGAGGAAAATAGATGATGTAACGTTCTTCCTGAACCTTATAAAAAGGAACAAGTTCCAATCCATTACTGAATTTATTCTGAGGATAAAGACCATTAATTTTAAATGTCAAATCTTTTTCATTAACAGGTTTTAAATGATCCAAAACAGTTGTCGAAGATCCCAAAATTGTCGGAATATCATTCAACGGAATTTGAGGTCCGTGCGCAATGTGTCCGCCACGACTGTCATCGGCAAACATTCCCTGTTGATTTTCTTTCCCATATTTGGCTGCCAAAACGATGGGTCCATATCTGAACGCATAATAATCTGAATTGTCAGGAAGCTGTTCCGCAGAAAGATGCATCGGCATTTTCATTTCAATGATATCGCCTTTTTTCCATTTTCTGTTGATATTAATATAACCTTCGGAATCGACAGGAATATTGATGTTTTTTGAATTAATGGAAACTCTTATCTGTGAAGCATTCGTCCATTCCGGAGCTCTTAATTTTAAATTGATTACGGATTTTGGAGCAAGGTCAAAAATTAATTTTGTTGAAGGTGTTTGTGGAAAATTATTTTCCTGTCTCAGAATCAACTTCTTCTCTGACCATTTTAAAAGAGACGGAATAAACAGATTGATATACAAATCATTATCCGACTGTGCATAAATCATTTCGCTATATTTCGCGTGGTTCTCCATTCCCGAACCTACACAACACCAGAAACTGGTTTCCGGCTGGGAATACACTCTGTAATGACCAGGACGCATCGGCGTGAAGTACACAAAACCACCTTTTTCAGGGTTTTGCGTCGAAAGAATATGATTATACAAAGCTCTTTCGTAATAATCCAGATAAGACGACTTTGGATTGGTCGCGAAAAGTTCTTTGGTCAGTTTCAGCATATTGTAGGTATTGCAGGTTTCGGGGCCTTCAATACTTTTAATCATTCCACTGAAATCGGTCGTTGGATTAAAATGTTCGCTGACACTGTTTCCACCGATAATTGCTGAACGTTTTTGAGTAACATTCGTCCAGAAAAAATCTGCCGCACTGCTCCACTCTTTATTATGTTCCAAATCCGCAATTCTTTTAAAACCAATCACTTTCGGAATCTGCGTATTCGCGTGAATTCCTGTCAGTTTATCTTCGTGAATCAGCAAAGGATTTAAAATGGCCAGATGCGAAAAACGATGCGCAAGCTTTAAGTATTTTTCATTTTTAGTAATGTCGTAAACATCGGCAAAAACCTCGTTCAGACCGCCGTGTTCGCTTCTCAGCATCTCCTGAATCTGCTCATCGGAAAGTCCGGAAACTTCATCCGCCATCCAATCTGTAAGCTTGATGAGCATTTTCTTTGCCTTTTCGCTGTCTGCATACCAATAGGCATCACGCAAACCTGAATATATTTTGTGAATATTATATAATGGCACCCAACGGTCATTCAATCCGAAAGCCGATGCGCGGATATTGCCATCTGAGATTTCTTTCCAGATTTTTTTGCCATTCGGAACGCCGGAAACATAGCCGTTTCCTGAAAGATCCTGGCAACGTTCCAGTTCATCAACCATATAATCGAGACGCTGCTTTACTTTGGCATCACCTGTAGAAGCATACATCAAAGCCAATGCTGAAATATAATGGCCGCCAATGTGACCATCCAATCCTGTGTTTTCCCAGTTGGGATAATTTGTTTTTTTAGGATTAAGTCCTGCTTCTTTCAGATAGGGCGCCAGTAAACGGTCGGCATCCATTGACATAATGTAGTTCTTATCCGTCTGCATCGCCTTGCTGAAAACACTTTCAGACAAAGCAACCTTATTCAGAGGAAAATAACTGATTGTTTTGCTCACCTGCCCAAAAGCAAGCGTACCTAAACCTAAAAATACTATCAGCGATTTTTTATTCATTAATAAATGTCTATTCAACATTTCTAAAAATAAAAGAAAGAATCAATATGACAAAGAATTTTGCAGAATAAGCCGATGGAATCAAAAAAAAGTATATTTTAAAGTCTTTAAAAAAAGCTGAAAACAGCAAGGACTTATCATAAAAATTAAGATTATTAAAAATCACGATAATCAGAACCATACGGCTAAATCGCTTGTATAAAAATGAATACAGAATACCGATTGAAGGCATCAGTAATTTATATAAATAACTTATCGTATTTTTAAGACTAAGCCTCAACTATAGTTTTCGGGTAAATTTAAAATGAAAAGAAACTTAATTTTAACATATTTTTAACATTGAGTTCATCTGTTTTTAATGTTTTTGATGAATAAAATGTAAGCTTCAGAGCTATTAATTGCTCCCAAAATATTAAGGTAAATGATGAAATTTGGATTTTTTAAAAATAAAAAGCAAAATAAAGTGTATAAAATACATTTATATGGTTTCAACTGTAAAATCAAAGCCTAAAAGCATTAACTTTGCATAAAAATTATAATCGATGACACAAGACTATTCTCATTTTCCGCGACATTTAGTAGCTGTTGACTGCATTATTTTCGGGTTCGATGGCGAAAATCTTAAAATCCTTCTGGTACAAAGGAATTTTGAACCGAAAATGGGAGAATGGTCATTAATGGGTGGTTTTATCGGAGACGAAGAAACCTCTGATGAAGCGGCACAGCGTGTCCTGAATACGCTTACCGGACTGGAAAATATCTATCTTGAACAACTCAATTCCTATACTCAAATCGACCGCGAACCGACGGCAAGAATTATGTCAATTTCATATTATGCACTGATCAATATTGAAAAAAATATTCAGATCAATGAGAAATACAGTGCGAAATGGTTTGATCTACAGGATTTTCCGACCCTGATTTTTGACCATAATGAAATGGTGAAAGATGCGGTTCTGAGACTGAGAAGAAGGGCTTCCACACGACCTATCGGTTTTGAACTTCTGCCGGAAAAATTTACGATGAAAGATTTGCAGAATTTATACGAAGCCATCTTCAATGAACAGTATGACAAGCGGAATTTCATCAGCAAAATCAATGCGCTGGATATTCTTGTGAAAACAGAGGAAAAGGATATGACTTCGTCTAAAAAAGGGTCTTTTCTGTACCGTTTTGATGAAGATAAATATAAGAAAAAGCTTGCGGAGGGGTTTATGTTTAAAATTTAAATTTTATGAATAGAGATAGAACTCCTACGGAGTTCTGCTTGTGTTTAATGCGATATTTTCTACACAGATATTTCTCCTACGGAGAAGTTAAACTTACTTGTGACTTTACATAAAACAGGGTTTCAAAACGAAAAGCTTGCGGAAGAGTTTATGTTCAAAATCAGACTCTCTTAATTTAGTTTTTATTAATCTGACTTTACTTCACCATTTTCGGAAACCCAAAAATGCTTAATATCTAATCCTTTTAATAATGGCGTTAAGTTTCCTATTGCCTTTCTTATATTTTCATCATCTGGATGAGCTATAGCTAAAGTTGATTTTGTGTTTTTGAATCTTTCCTCCATCATTTTAACAATTGCTTTACCAAAATGAGTTTTTATCTGTCCACTATCAAAATAATCTCTCTTTTTAGTTGGAGAATAATCGCCTGCTCTAGCTCCTTTCACCTCTATCAACATAGTCTCTTCATTTTTAGAAGCAACAATATCAATTCCTCTAGTTTGATCTAAACAATGACTCTCAATCCTCCATCCCAATTTAATAAGATATTTCATCAATAATTCTATGGTTTGATTCTCTGTTAATTTTGTCTGATATAACATTTTAAACTGTACTGTAAATACCAAATATAATAAACTTTCTTAACAAAAAAACAGGACTCCAAAACGGAATCCTATTTTTATTTTATTACAATTAAATTTTACCAGAACCTCACATAAAGTGCAGTCAGTAAAAGTAATGTCACAACAATTAAAACCAATGTTCTGTTGTCTACTTTGAACATTGTGGCATCGATAACAAAAGCTTTCGGATTCACTTTTGGTCCTGCAAGACTGATTAGGATCATTGCTATAATTGTGATTACGAATGACCATCCCATATTAATTAAAAACGGAATTTCGGTAATCGTATGAACTACGCCATTTTCCAGTTTTTCATAGGTGAAAGCTGTGTATAACCAGGTTTCTTTTCCGAAAATTTCCACAGCAAAACTGTTGAAGAAAATTGCCAGAACGAATCCTAAAATTACGCCCACCAAAGCCGCAGTTCCTGTCGTTCTTTTCCAAAACATTCCCAAAAGGAACATCGCAAAAACGCCCGGACTGATGAATCCTGTATATTTCTGGATGAAGGTAAATCCGCCTTCACCACCGATTCCCAAAACATCTGTCCAGGTAAATGCCAATGCCAGAAACATCGCAATGATAATCGCCCATCTTCCGGTTCTTACCATTTGGATTTCCGTTGCATCAGCCTTCAAATATTTTTTGTAAATGTCTAGCGTGAAAATCGTTGAAATACTGTTCACTTTTCCTGCCAAAGAAGCAACGATTGCCGCTGTCAAAGCTGCTACAGCAAGACCTTTCAGGCCAACCGGCAAAAATCCTAAGATTGCAGAATAAGCACCGTCTTTCACCCCATTAAAGCCAGCCAAATGTCCTTTCGAGTATAAAACGTAGGCTGCAATTCCCGGAAGCATTACGATAATCGGCATAAATAATTTTAAAAATCCTGCGAATAAAATCCCGGTTCTCGCTGTCTTCAAATCAGCTCCCAAAGCTCTTTGCGTGATGTATTGGTTACAACCCCAATAATTTAAATTAACAATCCACTGTCCTGCAAAATACATTGCCAATCCCGGAAGGACAACATATTTCTGAACATCAAGATTTTCAGGCATTGCTAAAGTTGTCGTTGTTTTAACAGGCTTCTCAAGCATCAGATTGAAATGTTGCGGAGCTTCGTTCATCAAGGTCTGAAAACCCGTCAAAGCATTTCCTACAGCCGCTCCGTTGATTCTCTGGTCGACAATCTGAAGCGCCATATAAACCGTCGCAAAACCTCCTATAATTAAAACCGCCACCTGAATTACGTCGGTGTAACCGATTACTTTCATACCGCCAAGACCAATTAATAAAGCCATTAGAAGCAATCCAATCATAATGATGTGAAGATGACCGCCACCCAATAAAGTATCGATTGCCAAAGCTCCTAAATAAAGAATCGAAGTAAGATTGACAATCACATATAAAAACAGCCAGAACACCGCCATAATCAGGGAAACCGATTTGTTGTAACGGGTTTCCAGGAATTGCGGCATCGTATAAATTTTGTTTTTAAGGTAAATCGGAATGAACCAAACTGCAATGATAATCAATGCGATCGCGGCAATCCACTCGTACGCTGCAACGGCAATTCCCACAAAAAAACCCTCACCGGACATTCCGATGAACTGTTCCGCTGAGATGTTGGATGCAATTAAACTCGCTCCGATTGCCCACCACGTCAGTGAACCTTCTGCCAGGAAATAATCTTTACTTCCAGAAGCTGCGGATTTTTTCTTCTTATAAATCCAGATTCCGTAGCCTGCAACCACCACAAAATAAACTAGAAATATGATGATATCAAGAGTTGCTAAATTTCCCATACTTTATTTTTTAACTGAGAATTTATAAATTGTTTTCGACTGGTATTTTTGTCCCGGCTTCAGTTCTGTAGAAGGAAAAGAAGCCTGGTTTGGAGAATCCGGAAAATGCTGCGTTTCCAAGCAAAAGCCTGTTCTAAATTCATTTTTCCCGCCCGTTTTGGTATCGAATTTTCCATCAAGGAAATTCCCGGAATAGAACTGGACGCCCGGTTCATCGGTCAAAACCTCCATTACTCTACCCGACTCAGGATGGTAAACTTTAGCAATGCTTCTCAATCCGCTTCCGTTCAGAATCCAGTTGTGGTCGTAACCTTTTCCTTTTTTCAGTTGGTCGTCATCTGCATTGATATCTTTTCCAATTGCTTTTGAAGCTGTGAAATCAAATGCACTTCCCTTCACCGCTTTTTGCTCACCTGTAGGAATCAAAGTTTCATTCACCGGTAAAAATTTATCCGCATTAATCTGCAATTCGTGGTCAAGAATTGTTTTTGAGAAATTCCCTGAAAGATTGAAATAAGAATGCTGAGTCAAATTCACAACAGTCGGTTTATCGGTTTCCGCTTCGTAAGAAATTTCCAAAGTGTTGTCGTCCGTCAAAGTATACAAAACGGTTGTGGTTAATTTTCCAGGATAGCCTTCTTCACCGTCTGCGCTTGTGTAAGTCAGTTTCAAAGTTGGGAATTTGGCATCTTTCACCGGTTCAATATTCCAGAATTTAGTATGGAATCCTTCTTTTCCACCGTGAAGACTGTTTGGACCGTCATTTTTGTCGATGTCATACGATTTACCTTCCAAAGTAAATTTGGCATTGGCAATTCTGTTTCCGTAACGGCCAATCAATGCTCCGAAATAATATGGATTTCCGTTGAAATAATCTTCAGGCTTTGTGAAACCTAAAACGACATCTTCATATTTTCCGTTTTTATCGGGCGCGGTAAGTGAAGTAATGATTCCACCGAAGTTAATGACTTCCAGCTTCATCCCGTTTTTGTTGGTTAAAGTATATTTTTTGATGGAATCGCCTTTTGACGTGACTCCGTAATCTGAAACCTGTATGTTTTCCATTGTTTCCGGTTGAGTTTTTGATTGATTTTCTTTTTTATTGCACCCGAAAATACATAAAACGGCAAAAAGAATTATCAGGTTGATACTTGTTTTTCTCATTTTTTAGAAGTTTTGCAAGTTTAACGATAATATATTTCATTCCAGCGAAGTGTGTTCTTAAAATCACGGATTTTTGTATCTTCATCAATAACAAGCGATTCGATACCTGCAATTTCTGCAAAATCTTCCAATTGTTCTACGCTGATGTTCTCACTGTAACACGTGTGATGCGCTCCACCTGCCAAAATCCAGGCTTCCGCCGCTGTGTACAAGTCAGGAAGAGGTTTCCAAAGGACTCTTGCAACCGGAAGTTTAGGCAATTCTTCGGTGATTTCCAACGCTTTTGTTTTATTGATTAACAGTCTGAAATGATTTCCGAAATCCATCAAAGCTGCATTTAAAGAATCGATATTTCCTCTCGAATTAAACACCAGACGAACCGGGTCAGCTTTTCCGCCAATTCCTAACGGATGAATTTCACAAGAAGGCTTGTCAACCGCTAAAACAGGATCAACTTCCAACATATGTGAACCTAAAATCGAAGGATTGGAAGGATTTAAATGATACGTATAATCTTCCATAAAGGCGTTTCCGCCATCCAAACCTTGTCCCATCGTTTTCATTGCACGAACCAAAGCGGCAGTTTTCCAATCGCCTTCTCCGGCAAATCCGTAACCCTTTTCCATTAATCTTTGAACGGCAATTCCAGGCAATTGTTCCAATCCATGAAGATCTTCGAATGTATCTGAAAAACCTTTGAAATTTCCATCTTTCAGGAATTTTTCCAAACCTAATTCAATTCTTGCGGCAACTTTCAGAGATTTTCTGTTTGAACCTCCGGAAAGAAGAGATTCTGCCATTTTGTATGAAGCTTCATATTCTTCAATTAAGGTTTTGATTTCACCATCACCAATTGAATTGACAACGCTCACCAAATCTCCGATTCCCCAAGTGTTTACCGAAAAACCAAATTTGGTTTCCGCTTCTACTTTATCTCCGTCGGTAACGGCCACAAATCTCATATTATCACCAAAACGGGCGAACTTCGCACCTTGCCAATCATCCCAACCAGCCGCAACTCTAGTCCATTCTCCAATCTGTTTCTGAACTCTTTCTTCCGCCCAATGTCCTACGACTACTTTTCTGTTTTTGCGCAGACGGCTTACCATAAATCCGAATTCACGGTCGCCGTGCGCAGCCTGATTCAGGTTCATAAAGTCCATATCCATCGTAGCCCACGGAATATCCTGATTGAACTGCGTATGCAAATGCAACATTGGTTTTTGTAAAGCGGTCAGTCCGCGAATCCACATTTTTGCTGGTGAAAATGTGTGCATCCAGGTTACGATTCCGATGCAGTTTTTTGCAAAGTTGGCAGCTGTAAGTGTCTCAAAAATTTCTTCTGTTGTTTTTACGGTTGGCTTTAAAACGACTTTCACAGGAATCTGTGACGAAGCATTGAACGCTTCTACAATTTTTGCTGAATGTTCTGCAACCTGCGCTAATGTTTCAGGGCCGTATAAATGCTGGCTTCCGGTGATGAACCAGATTTCTTTCGTATTGAGAGGTGTTAACTTTTTTCCATAGGTTTTACCTACGGCTATTCATATTGAATCCTTCGGATTCTGTATGGTTTGTGCATTTTTCGCCATAGGTTTCACCTACGGCTACTGATGTTGAACCCTTCGGGTTCGTAGTCTTCTATTGAACGATGACAATTGCAAAAAGCTAAAAGCCATTCGCCAGAAGCCAAACTACTGTCCATAATAGGCATTTTTCCCGTGTTTTCGTTCGTAATGTTTTTTGATGAGTGAATCTTTCAAACGTGGCGCATTCGGATTAATTTGCCTTGTGAGATAAGCCATCTCGGCGATTGTTTCGAGAACTTTGCTATTATAAACGGCTTTTTCAGCATTTTTCCCCCAGGTGAACGGTCCGTGATTTCCGATTAGTACCATTTCCACTTCTTCGTAAGACAGTTTTTTTTCCTTAAAACACTCTAAAATTTGAATTCCGGTGTTGTATTCGTAATTGCCCTCGATTAAATCATCACGCATTGGCGGTGCGCAAGGAATATCTGTTGTCAGATGGTCTGCGTGGGTCGTTCCAAAAATTGGAATATCTAATTGCGCCTGTGCCCAAGCTACGGAATAGATGGCGTGTGTATGTGAGATTCCACCGATGTTTTCCCAGTTTTTGTAGAGATAAGCGTGGGTTTTGGTATCGGAAGAAGGTCTTAGATTTCCTTCCACCACATTAGCATCGTAATCTAAAATCACAATATCTTCCGGTTTCAATAATTCATAAGGAACACCGCTTGGTTTGATGGCAAAGATTCCTTTGTCACGGTCAACGGCACTTACGTTTCCGAATGTGTAAACGACCAGCTTCAACGCATCGAGCTGCATATTGGCTTCGTAACATTCTCGTTTTAATTCTTTATAGATGCTCATTTTTATTTTATTAATGATTGAAATATTAATTGATTTAAGAATCAAATATTTATTTTTCAATTGCGTCGGGCTTTAGCCCGATGTCTTATTTTTGATTTTCATTTGGCTTTAGCCAAAATTTACGTTTCGGCTAAAGCCGAATTTGTTTTCGTTCTTTTGTAGACGGGCTAAAGCCCGCCTCTATTGAATAATCTTATTCAAGTTTTGAACGTCGAATTGCACACAGCCCGGCTTGAGCGGAAATCCTTTTTTGCATTGGAAAAAGCCCTGGCAAAAAAAGATTGGGAGCGGAAGACGGATAAAGCTGCCATAATAATTTTAGTTATTGGTTGATAGTTGTTGGTTGATGGTTTTTAAATGGTTGTAATTATTTAACAGGGCGCCTCTACGAGGCTCTCTTTGTGATGATAATATTTACATATTTGCTATTAACAGGGCGCTCCTAACGGAGCTTTTCTGCTTTAACTTCTATCAACTATAAACTTTCAACCGTCAACTTTTTCTTTGATTTGATATTATTTTCTGTGAAATCTGCGAGAATCTGATACTGTTTCATAAATTCTGCATATTTTTCTACCTTTTCCACTTGTGGGAAATATTCTGCTTCGAAATCGGAGCCCATTTTCTGGCTGGCTTGCTGAACAGTCGGGTAAATTCCAGCCGCAACAGCCGCATAAATGGCCGCACCCAAAGCCGGAGCCTGGTCTGATTCCGCCACTACAATCGGCATATTAAGAACGTTGGCCAACGTCTGCATAATGAAAGGGGATTTTCTGGCAACGCCTCCGATTCCGATTACTTTTTCGATTTTTACGCCTTCTTCTTCGAAACGGTCGACTATTTTTTTTGCTCCAAAGCAAATCGCATTCACCAAAGCTTTGAAAATATGCGGTGCTTTTGTTCCCAAGGAAAGGTTGTTAATCGCCATTTTCAGTTCCTGATTGGCATCGGGAGTCCTTCGTCCGTTAATCCAATCCAAGGCAACGGGAACAACTTCCGAAAGTGGAATTTTTTCCGCTTCCAAAGTGAGATTGCGAATAATATTGTTCTCTATTTCTTCTTTTAGCAACTGTTTTTGACTTTCATCAATGACATTGGAATTCATCAGAATATTGTGAGTCGGCCAAGTTAGAATGTCTTTGTACCACGCCAAAACATCACCAAATGCAGATTGCCCCGCTTCTAATCCCATCAATCCCGGAATCACGGAACCATCGACCTGTCCGCAGATTCCTTTAACGGTTTTGTCGCCGATAATTTCGTTGGGAGCGACCATAATATCGCAGGTTGACGTTCCCATAATTCTGATTAGTGTATTCTCCTCGACTTTTGCTCCCACCGCTCCGGAATGAGCATCGAAAGTTCCGACAGCAATTACCGTATTGGTCGTTAAGCCCAATTTTGTTGCCCATTCTTCATTCAGTTTTCCGGCAATTTCATCGGACGTGTAGGTTTTATCGTACAGCCTGTCACGAAGTTCTGCCAGTGAAGAATCCAGCTGACCGAGAAACTCTTTGGAAGGAAGTCCATCCCACGATTCGTGCCACATTGCTTTGTGACCGGCCGCACAACGACTTCTTTTAAAAGTTGCTAAATCCTGGTTGTCGGAAAGTAAAAAGGTAATGTAATCGCAATGTTCCATCCAGCTGTACGCCGCATTTTTCACAGCTTCATCTTCTCTGTTGATGTGAAGGATTTTTGCCCAAAACCATTCGGAAGAATAGATTCCGCCTTCAAATTTTGTATAATCTTCACCTCCCCAGTTTCTTGCCAGATGATTGATTTCTTCGGCTTCACCAATGGAAGTATGGTCTTTCCACAACACCATCATTGCATTGGGATTTTCTGAAAATTCAGGCAAAAGTGACAAGGCAATTCCATCCTTATTCACGGGAAGCGGTGACGAACCTGTCGTATCAATACAAATGCTGACAATATTTTCCGGCGCAACGCCACTTTCTTTCACAACGGTTGAAATGGTTTTTTCCAAACCTTCGATGTGGTCGAGCGGATGCTGACGAAATTGGTTTTCTTCCGGCTTGCAGAACTTTCCTTCTTTCCATCTTTTATAGTAGCTTACGGAAGTTGCCAGTTCTGCCCCGTTTTCCGTATCAATCAAAACGGCCCGAACAGAATCTGTTCCGTAGTCTAAGCCGATAACGTATTTTTTCATTAACGAAAGTGATTTATTTTGATTATTTGTTTTTAGCTCTTTTTAAAATAACTGATGCAATGGATTACATTCTACAAAGATTTTTCATTAAGTTTTCATTTACCTTAAAGAATTCTCCTGTTTTCTGTTTAAGAGCTAAAAACATCCTTTATTTATGGTAGTTTGGAGCTATTTTATTTTCAAAATCACTAAAGAATTTGCCGGAATTTCAACAGAAATCTTTCCTTTTTTAATGGCCTGCGTTTCTTCTTTTGGTGTAATGGTTTCTGATTTGAAATTATTTTCATCGGAAAGTCCTGCAGAAGTCAGTACAATTTTGGTCATTTGACTACCAATTTTAATATTTTTCGGGTTGATTTCAACCGAAGTTTCCTGAGAATTAGCATTAACAATTTTAATGATGGTTTCTTCCTTTTTAAGGTCACGAACTGCCGATGCATAGAGATTATTCTCCCCTTTCAACGGTTTTCCGTTTTCTGAGATTTTAATTAAATCTGTTCCTTTGTTGTTGGAGAATAATTTCTGAACGTAATAATTCGGAGTAGCGTAAGATTTTAAATTATTGAACCAAATTAAATCTGGCGTCCATTGCCAGCCGTCTGCGTGGGCGAAAAGCGGTGCATAAGAAGTCATTGTCACGACATCTGCGTTGCGTTCCAGTCCAGTCATAAAAGCGGCTTCTGAAAGTGCGGTCAACCAGTTGTTCTTATTGTCAGGTTTCACAACGCCAACCGATTGTGCGGCATATTCTCCGGCAAAAACTTTTGGTCCGAAACGGTCGTATTTATCGTATCTATCTGCATTTTTTAAGAACCATTCCGGAGAATTGTAGTAATGTTCGTCAACAATCTGAGCATTCAGTTTTTTAAGTTCTTTCCAGCCGTAATCGAAAAATTCGCCATCGGGAGACGGCCCGCTTCCGGAAATGATTTTGATATCGGGATATTTGGCGTGAATCGCTTTTTCAAAAACTTTGTAACGCTCGATGTAATCTGCACCCCATTGCTCGTTTCCAACGCCGATGAATTTCATATTAAAAGGTTTCGAATGTCCCATTTCTGTACGGATCTTTCCCCATTTCGTGTTGGAATCACCGTTTGCAAATTCAATCAAATCCAAAGCATCCTGAATGTAGGGGTTTAAATCTTCCATTTTTACAAGCTCTGCAGTGTTAAACTGACAAGCCATTCCGCAGCTTAAAATCGGAAGCGGTTCTGCACCTAAATCCTCCGCCAACTGGAAATATTCAAAAAAGCCAAGTCCGAAAGATTGCCAGTAATCCGGTGTAAGACGATGGGCAAATCCGTTATTCCATTTATTGATAAGATTTTCGCGGTCTTCCACTTTACCAATCGTTTTTTTCCATTGATAACGTTCTGCCAAAGTTCTTCCTTCGACAATACAACCGCCCGGAAAACGTAAAAATCCCGGCTGTAAATCGTATAATTTCTGAACCAAATCCTTTCTTAAACCTCCTTTTCTGCCTTTCCAGGTGTCTTGCGGAAACAGTGAAATCATATCCATATTCACAACACCTTTTCCGGTGAAAGTGATTTGAAGCTTTGCTTTTTCAACAGTTTTGGAAGGTGAGAAAACAGCATTGTATTTTTGCCATCCTCCGCCTTTTATGATGGTGGATATTGAGGATATCACTGTTCCGTTTTCATCAATCAGACTTGTATTGATGGCAGAAATATTGCCTGAAATGTTTTCTAGATTGAAATTTAAGTCATATTTCTCCCCTTGATGCAGACCAATTCCTCTGAAACCTTCATTTTCCAGCACATAATTTTTATTATTCCAAACCGTGATTCTTGCGTAGTTTTTATTGGTTTTGGATTTGTCGGTTATAATCGTCAAAAAACCAGAATCCAAGTTTGGAGACAATGTTTTTGTATTGAGTTGTTTCCAGCCTGTCAAAGGTTCATCGAACTCGAAACTGCGGTTTTTAATCAATTCAGCATATAATCCGCCGTCTGCCGCAAAGTTGATGTCCTCGAAGAAAATCCCATACATCGTTGGCTGGATTTTGATGTTGGTAGAAGTTCCGTCCAAATCGAGGAAATGGGTTTTGATAGTTTTATTTTGGGCTGAAAAAAATGCAACACTTAGCGAAATAGCGGCTGTGAATATTTTGGTTTTTGTTTTCATTTTTGAGTTGAAAAGTTGAATTTTTTATTGATAAACCTTATAGGTTTTTAAAACCTATAAGGTTTCGTTGTCTGAGGGCTAACTAATTAACTTTCATTTGAATACTTTTCAATCCGGATTCATCGGAAGTTCCGCCGTAGAAAATGGTGTAATCTCCTGCTTTCGGAGCCAAATCATCTACTTTTTCATCATAAAATTTAAATGAATCTTTAGAAATCATTAATTGAATATTTTTTGTTTCCTTAGATTTAATTAAAACCCTTTCAAAAGCTCTCAAAGTCTTTACTGGTGCCGAAGGATCATTATTTCTTTTTACATATACCTGAATCACTTCCTCACCGTCTCTTTCCGAATTATTGGTAACTGGAACTGTAATCGTCAGATTTTCATTAGCATTGATGGTGTTTTTGTTCAGTTTAGCATTTCCGTAAACAAATTTTGAATAGCTTAACCCGTGTCCGAAAGCGTACAACGGTTTTTCAGTCATATAACGGTAGGTTCTTCCCTGCATATCATAGTTTTCAAAGCCTTGATGTTTGCTGGTTTTTGAAAGGTTATTGTCAAGCTGTTCCAGATTTTTATAGAAGGTAATCGGTAATCTTCCGGATGGATTGTAATCTCCCGCTAGAACGTCTGCAACGGCAGTTCCTCCGGCTTGTCCGCCATACCAGGCATTCAGTAATGCATCATAATTTTTTTCATCCTGTTCCAAACCAAGCGAACTTCCCGTACACAGCACAAAAACGACTGGTTTTCCTGTTTTCCTTAATTCAGCCAGCAATTCGCGTTGAACTTTTGGTAGATCGATAGACGTTTTATCGCCACCTTTGAAACCTTCTGCATTTACCATCATTTCTTCACCTTCCAGACTTGGCGAAAGTCCGCCCGCGAAGACAATAACGTCCGCATCTTTAACTTTTTCCTTTACTGCAGCAAAATTAACAGGATCTTTTCTGTACACATCAAAAGTGATGCTTACATATTTTCCTTTTTGGGTGTGGCGTAATTCAATATTATATTCCTTGTCTTTTTCCATTTTCACGGGAAATTCTGACGGATGTCTCGCATCGGGGCCTTTTCTCGTAGCAATTTCTTTTCCGTCAACAAAAAGTGTGTAAACATCGGATGTTGATGGTGAAAGAATCACATCACCCGTGTAAGGACTTTTGAAAACACCGGAAATAATCGCCGAGGTATTTTCTCTTCCGACATTCGGGGCAAGCTGAGTTCCGCCAAAACTGTTGTAATTGATTCCGCTTTTATTGACAGAAACATTGGCGGGAATTCCCTTAAATTCATTGTTGTTGAAAAATGCTACTTTCATTCCTTTTTCGCCGTTTTTCTGGCTTAAAAAGTCTTGGTAAAGCGAAGTTCTGGATGACGGATCGGCAACTTCACTTCCCTTTTCATAAATAATTTCTGCGTTTGGAAATTTGGTTTTGATACCTTCCAAAATCGTTACAATAGATGAAGGTGTTCCGTTGTAATTTCCAAGTTGCATCAATCTGTCATCAGCATTTGGACCGACAACGGCGATTTTTTTGATGTTTTTATTTAAAGGCAAAACATTCTTCTCGTTTTTCATCAGAACAATAGATTTTTGTGCCATTTTTAACGCCTGTTTTTTATGCTCTTCAGAATCCACAACTGAATATGGAATTGAGTTCCAGTGAACGGAAGATTTCGGATCCAGCATTCCCAATTCAAACCAGCCTTTCAGAATTCTTCGCATTGAAATATCTAAGTCTTTTTCGGTAATTAATCCGCTTGCGAGAGATTTGTTTAAATTATTATATGTATCTCCACACTCCAGATCTGTAGAATGTTTCAAAGCATCCGCAGCAGTACTTTTTTCGTCAGGATGTGTTCCGTGGTATTGTTTCTGGTAGAAATCTGCCAATGCCCAGCAATCAGAAACAACCATTCCATCGTAGTTCCATTTTCCGCGAAGAATTTCAGTTAATAAAGTATTATTGGCACAGCAAGGCTGTCCGTCGAACGCATTGTAAGCGCACATCACTTCCCTTACATTTCCTTCCAGAACCAATGCTTTGAAAGCCGGAAGATAGGTTTCGTACAAATCTCTTTTGGAAACTTCGGCGTTGTAGGAATGGCGGTTCCATTCCGGGCCGCTGTGAACGGCGAAATGTTTGGCGCAAGCGTGAGTTTTAAAATATTTCGGATCGTTTCCCTGCAAACCTTTTACCGCAGCAACACCTAAAACTGATGTCAAATAAGGATCTTCACCATAGGTTCGGCGTCCAGAATGTAAGACCTTCGTAACGCCCGGTTTTTTGAGATTCATCGAAAGATTTATTATATTTTGCTCTGGCTTCGTCGGAAATCATTTCAAAAGTTTTGAGATGTTCGGGAACGTCCCAAGTCGCTGCCATTCCGATGGCTTGAGGAAAAACAGTGGCTGTTCCTGCTCTGGCAACACCGTGAAGTGCCTCATTCCACCAACCGTAACCGGGAATATCCAACCTGGGAAAAGCTTTGGAGTTGTCCATCATCATCCCGATTTTTTCATCAACCGTTAATAATCCGAGAAGATTTTCGATTCTTTGCTCGACCGGAAGCTTGGGGTTTTGGAAAGGATATTTGAAATTCTGTGCGGAAGAGATTGCGCAAATGAAAATGGATAAGGAAAACAGGATTCTTTTCATTATAATTGATTTAAAATATCAGATCGATTTCAAAGACTGACATTCGATATTGATTATTAACAAATATAAGATTCTATTTCTAATAAATGTATAAATAACACTTAATTTAAGATAATAATAATTACAGCTTGGCTACTGACCTATATTTTTATTCGAAAAAATAGGATTTCAGCTTATATTAATTAAAAAAAGTCACCATAATAAAAGGGTGACTTTTAATAAAATTTGATTTGAAAATATGATAATTATTGTTTAATAAATTTCGTTCTGATGCTTTTCCCTGCTTCGTATATTTCAATAAAATATACTCCGGAAGTAAGTTTAGAAATATCAATTCTATTTTTACCACTGACAAGTTTCGATTGATGTGAGATCAGGCTTCCTTTAGCATCAATAATCGAATAAGCTGCATCGGACGATTTCCAATTAACAAAAATCTCGTTTTTAGCAGGATTTGGATAAAGCTGCAATTTGGAATCAAATATATCCTGAGCCGCAAGTGTTTCAAACTCCAATGGCAGAAGTGAAGCAGAATAAGCATTTTCTTCAGAAATATATGCGCTAAACGCCGCAACAGTCTCGCTTCCACTGCTTATTTTATAGAATCCTGTAACTCCTCCAACTGTTTTGAGAACATATCCTCCTGTGTAAGCTTTTACCGTGCTATAGTCTGCATTGAACTGATTAGAAACAATCGCTTTTGGTGTAGAAACAGATCCTGATCCTGTGAAAGTAAACGTTCCGTTTCCATTAATCAGCACTGGTGTATTAGCAGGAATTTTTCCATTCGGAACACTGGTGCATAAAACTTTTGATGACGAAGGCAGCATATTGTAAGCCTGTACACCAACCGGAACATTGGCTTCAAATGGCAATACAATCACGGCATATCCATTCAATGTTTTTGTATACGAAGCGGCTGTTGCAGTGAAAGCGAAAGGTGCATTAAAGTCACCGCCCTGATCGGATAATTCCAATGATGCAGCAACAGTTCCTGAAACTACATTTGAGTTAGCAGCTTTGGAATTTATAAAGCCTGAACCTGCATTAACATAAAAAATACTGTTACTATTCGCCATTTTACTTTTCCAGTTAGCTGAAGTATTGATTGCTGTTACACTGGTAAAATCCAATGACGTGTAATATGTATTTTCATAAACATCCATCAGGTTGCTATCTCCATCGGAATAAACGCCGGCAAACTTCATTGCTTTTTCATTTGAAATTGCAAAATAGACATCACCAAAATTGAATGTCAATACAGAACTGAAATTACCATTTCTAAGTCCAATAATTCCTTTGCAGCCGGTTGTAAGAACTGCTCTAGAGATATCGAATGTCAAATCGAAATTGGACGAACCGGACGATGGCAAGTTAACTGTTCCATAATTATAAGATTTCACAACACCTGCATTGTCAACATAATATAAAGTCGTGTTGGATGATGTTGGCAGATTGCTTGTTGTATAACTATTCACGTGGAAAACCAATTTATTATATCTGTCGTCCAGGCTGACATAGCCGTTCGCATCATTCATATTGGAACTGATCAAAGGTGTAGAATTATACAAAGTCGCTGTTTTGCCACTCAATTGATAAGCTGTACCAAAAGCAGGATTTGTAACCGTTTGACTTTCAATTTTAGTATAATTAATATCCTGGCCCGTCATATTGGAAACTTCTCTGATATTACTTTTATTAAAAACAAAAGTTATGAAACTGGAAGGATTGACTTGTATCGTTGGACGAAATGTTTCGGTGAAATTCAGGTTGGAAGAAACCATATTGGTTGTTTCATTGGTAAGAATTTTCTGTGCGGAAGTGGTGTAAAACGGCAAATCCACTTTAAGGTTATAAGTATTAGCCGAAGAATTGAAAACCATCAGCGTAACTTTATCACCCGAGTCATTGATGTAAGCTGAACCCTGCATAGAGCCTTGATCACTCCATATCGCATCGAGTCTTCTGGAACCTGTGGTATATTTTGCAAAATGAGAAAGTATATATCCTCTTTTCGTCATTTCTCCAGCTACTGTTCCGAATTGGCCGTCTCCCATCATTCCATAATATCTTTTTGTAGCATAATGGATCCAGGCATTTCCTCCGCCTACCATAACATCATTGACACTTTTTGCAAAGTCAAACGCATCAGTACTCCAGGAAAAGTTTCTGGAACCGCCATTGGAATTCCAGTTGATCAGAAATTCGGTCATCCAGATTTCCTTATCCGTATTCAAAAATCCTTTGTATGTAGAACCAATCCCACCGTACTGATGTCCTGCGTAGATTTCAAATTTTGGTAATACGTCCGTCGCAAGAAGAGCATTAGCATAATTATTTGACATTCCTACAGTTTCGGGAGCAATAATTCTGCAGGTGATGACATCCGAATAATTCTTTAAGAAGTTTGTTATCTGGGCAGGTGTATAGGAGCACCCGGCATAGGTGACCACATAATCCGGCTCATTCTGTAGAGATATAGCATACAGTTCCACCCCATTATTCCTTAGGTAAACCACAAATTCATTAAGGTAATTAGCAAAATCGGCATAATTTTCTTCTTTCAAAAAACCTTCAACACCATTATAGGTTCCTGCGTCATTTCCATTAGTTTTCCATTCGGCGGGTGGCGACCACGGACTTGCAAAGATAATCAGGCCTAGAGACTGTGCTTTTTGAGCAGTGGCTAAAGCGGCGCTCCAATTTGCTTTTGTAGTAGGAATATACAGTCGCATAATATTGTATCCAGCTTCACTATTTGTTCCCCACATTTTTTCTATTTCGGCAGGGCTCATATGGTCGTAGGCGAACTGCGGACTGCAAACGAAACCACCGAAACCTGTGATTTTCTGTCTGGGTGTAGTGTTGTCGATACGGACTTTTGGTGTTTGCGCATCTACCAAAAAACTTAGAAATGCCATTGCAATAAAGGCAAATTGGCCAAGTGATTTTAAAATAGTTTTTTTCATAGCTTAAAGATTTTTACAATAGTTTTTGAATTTTTATTTTTTCAGATAAGGAATAAGAATGACCGGATGCTATTTTGGAAAGCATCTTTGTAGAGAGAATGAAAAATTGTTGTAAAAGGAGTTAAAAATAAGTTTCGAACTGATTTTTATTTTTGTTTAATCCTGCCTCGGATTATCGGAAAGAGTAAATTTTTGCTTTCATATTAACTAAATTATTAAGTGTTATTTTAACACTAATATAATAAATAACACAATCAAACAACACTAAAACCTCTAAAATTCTCAATATTTTTAGAAATTATTATCTAATAGAATAATTTAAATTTGAATTACAATATTGAAATATCGATTTAAAAGCGTATTCTAAAAATGAAAATTTAAAAGTGTATTTACTGTGCAATCATAGATTATGATAAGTATTTATATAAATACATCGAAAAAACCAATATTTATTCTCAAAATTCTAAAAACATCATCATTTTTTATTGATTTAAGTGCAAATTTAATCTGAAAATGAACTTTAGATTCCCCGAAATAGTCTTCACCACTCAAAGA